>JAXQQM020083032.1:0-205623 GCA_034641835.2 Pinus albicaulis
AGTGAAATTAATTTCATTTATTTTTACCATTTTACTGCCTCTGTAACTTCATTTTTACTGTTTACCTTTGACTGCTCTGTAACTTCATTTTTACTGTTTACCTTTGACTGCTCTGTAACTTCATTTTTACTGTTTACCTTTGACTGCTCTGTAACTTCATTTTTAATGTTTACCTTTGACTGCTCTGTAACTTTGTTTTGACTTTTCACTCTGACTTTTACCTGATACAATTTATCCACTGATACTCTTTGATTTTGATACGCTTTGACTTGGGGATAAAACTGCTTTCTGATTTGGATCATAATTGGCATGATAGCAGTGGATAATTTCTGGGAAAATAAGGACTGAGGGGATGAGATATCTCGGGAAATTGGATTCCCACAACCCTATAAGATCTTGCCCCTTTGAGTATTCGTCTCTGCAGCGACAGAAGCTCAAACGGGGACTTTCATCAAAATGCAAGTCTTTTATTTGGAAATCTTCATCTATCAGAGGTAAATAGTCCAATTCACGGTGAGGAGCATTCAATGGAGTGATATTTAGAGCTGCTGGGATCTCCATTTTGGTTCTTGTGGATTCAAAATGGAGGTTTTCGTTTTTCTTACAGACCGGACGGGATTTCTGAAATGGAGGAAATTGGAACAATTTACAGGTTTGGGGGGCAATTTCACAGGTTTAAAATCTTCAGGGAGGACTCAGCAATGATTTTTAACCACTTTTTCAGCGAAAAAACAAAGGAAACTGAGTTTTACGTGCAGTCGGGGCGTAAAGGATAAAAACATGTTTTTAGACGGAAACTGGTTTTCTAACAGGTAACAGGCAATGGAGGAACTGTTCTTCAGCACGGGCGCAGCAGAATCTTGGAGTAAAATGATCAATTACAATGAAAATTTCAAAATCGCAGCGGGAGCTCTGTCGTTTTCAGAATAACGAAAATAACAGGAAAAACGTGAAAAATGGCTTATTTACAAGTTAAAAGGGTTTTTTGTTTTTTCGAGGTGTGACGTCATGTTAGTACGGGATGACGTGTGCAGAGTCGGGCGGTAAGTGGTAAGCGGGAAGTCCCCGCACCGCTTTTGGTCGAGGGTGGTTTTTATCGGAGGGGCAGCGATTCCATAGGATAATCGCCACGTGGATGGTTGACTATTCAGAAACCACCCATCCCCCGCTGGTTAAATTTCTGACAAGGGATGGGCAGCGGAATCAACGCTGGCCGTTGATCTGCGGGAGGCTGATCCAACGGTTGGGGCGATGGGAAGATGGGCGGAGGTTTCATGTGGGCCCCGTCGTACTTTTAAACACTTTTAAATGTTTTTAATCGCTCCGGGGGCTTTTTAACTGGCGGAAATAGTTATTAATTAGTCCAGATGACATAATTAATCCTATATGCATAATGAACAGGGTTGCGGCGGGGTTTGCTTAAGCGGAATGCCACGTGGATAGGCCACGGTGGCGCAAAACTTTCGCAAAGTTTTATTGATATGTTTTGGTATTAAACATACTTATAGTATGTCTAAAGTTTTTGTATATATTTTTATTATATGATGAATGAATTAATACAATTAATTCATCAGAGGGGCGGGATTTATGTATAATGCTATAGTTTTAACCAAAGGGCTTATAAAGCGGGGTGTTTATTTTCAATGTGCGGGAATATATACTTTGGTAAACATTATAATAAATGGGTTTTGGGGATATTTATAGAAAAGGGAGTTATATACTTAGGAAAAAGGGATTTCACTAGGGATTTAATATAGTAGAATTAAATGTTAATATGGCAAAGGACAAGGAAAATCAAAACATCTTTGTACATCTAAGAAAGTGATAACTTATGAAGTAAATTGCAACATTTTATCTTCAACACTTAAACTTAGAATAACAAGTTATTTTGAGGAATTTTTATGGAATTTTGCATCAGTTTCCTAAGTAAAATAGGATTTTACTTAGGAACAAATTGAAGGTGAATAATTATAATGATGAATTATCACAAGCACTTAGGTCTTTTTGATCATTAGGCCGAGGGTCCGGTCCCTCCAGAAGTCAAGGAAATGCCTTGAGCCCCTTTGATCTCAAATTACCTTAGTACTTTTGGGGGAAATTAGTAAAACTCTCGAGGGAAAAATGATGAGGGAGGTTAATGAATTTGACTTTGCTTGCTGTGATTTTCCAGTGTATTTCATGCTTCAGTACTTATGATGAAAGTAAATGATTAACCAACATGTAGCAGCATCATTCATCAGATAACACTTTGCAGTACCATCTACCTACCCTATCTACTTGACACTACCATTTTTTCTTCTTTATTAGGGTGCATTTAGACTTGCAAACCCTTATCAATCTTTTTCTTTTTTACAAGGCAAATCTATCTAATTCTACCCTTATTACATCCAAGGGCTCAGATTGAACTGTTGAGCACCTTTTATTCACTCTACCTATCTACTTATCTGCCAAGATTAAACTGTTTGGTCAAATATTTATTCTCTAATCTACAACATGAAATTGAAATATGAGTAAGCCAAGTTTAAACAGTTTGACTTATTCATGAATTGTGGCAAAGGTTTGACAAGCTGCACACAATTGCTTTATTACAAAATGAAATAGTAGTGGCATTTGGATTTGCACACTTTCCTTGGTCTATTTTTTGTTTGGGGTTCATTTCTTTCACTTTTTTGACCATTTTATTTTTCTTACCCTTTGATTTTTCTTTTAGGGTATACCCTCTTTACATTTTTTAAAATTTTTGATTTTTTGGTTTTTCAAGAATATGGAACACCTTTGCTCAAGAAAAAGGTTTGAACATATTCCATAGTTCAATCAAGACAATCATGAAAGATGAAACCTATTGATATAGGAGGCTAACCATACTTATAGGCACGAGTAGAGTGAAAATTGTGAGTCAAGAAAGGGTACCGCTATCAAGTGGTATCGAGAGAATCAAGAGTAGCTCCGTTTTGAAGCTCCAGCTTTGAATTCATTGCATGTAGGCAAAGAGATCGAGTTTTTGAAGACCGATAGAGATTGCGGCCTACGGGGATACGGTGAAGGTGATTGCGAGTTACGTGAGTCCAATTGGAGGACAAGAGTTTTGAAGATTGCAGATTTGAAGAAGGAAGATCGGATTCTAAGATCCGATAGGCAAGAAAGATACACGGGAATTATAGTGAACATGATTTATAGAGTGAGTGGAAGACAAGATCATGCGAGAGATCTTGTAGGTAAATAATTTTAAATCTAATTTGATTTTGAAATTGCGGGATTGTGGTTGCAGTAAAATTGAAGGCAGAGTTGATGATGATGACAGAGTGAGCCCGATATTCGAGCTAGCGGATAGATAAAGAGGAAAATTACAAGTGTTCTCAAGAGAAAAATGAGCGAGTGTTTGACTACGGTGGAAGGATTGTTTTTAGAAGTCTGAGTGCCGACAATTGAAGACATCTCGACTCGAAGCAGTATCATAGCTTTGAGAGCGATGATAGAAGAGTCGAAGCAAGGGACTCTGAGTGGAAGAAGAAGTGTGGCAGAACTTGGAAGAATTCCCAACATAGGTTGGATGAGAAGAGAGTAGAACTGTTCTTGAGTAAATTTGGAGAGTGAAGCCTAGGAAGAGCGTAAGAGAGTGCTCAAAAGGTTCCAGCAGACAAGGGGAGCAAAGTACTTACCAAAAAGCCGGATCTAGAGGAAGGGATTAGTGAGGTGAGTTGTAGCAAGAGAGCTTGATATTGCAGAGGCTTAGTGCAACTTGTAGGAGAAAAATGGCTAGCGATAGCCATAGCAGAGATTGCGAGAGGTTATGAGAGAGGTCACGACGAAGAAAGAAAGAAGATGCCAAAGCAAATGGAATGAAGAAGAAATCCATTGATGAAGAATGGTGGGAAGAGATAGTTGAGATTACTGAGCAATTTTATAAACTGGAGAGGATGATAGAAGAAAGCCAAAAGATTTGGTTAGATCATGAGGAAGGATGTGAAATGGCAACCATTACAGATGTTGAGGTTGAGGCAAAAGAAGATTGCCTTATTGAGAGAAGAACTCGGAGCGATTTGAAGAAATTTATGTTTGTGAAGCGCAGCGAGACACCGATGAAGAGTGGAGATCTCGTAAGAGATCTTGTAAGACATGGTGAAGACTTGAGGCAGCAAGAAGCTTGTCTTGTTGAAGAGAAATCATTGAGGATTTCCTGAAGTTATTCGACAAGTCCAGGATAATGTAAGGACTTGTGTTTTTGAGTCTCGAAAAATGTGAAGTGATGAAAGACTCCACGGAGGAAGAAGAACCCATAATTCTTGAGTTAAGGATGGAAATTGAAGATTGCATGTGTAGATCTATTCAAGAAGATGTGCTTGAGGGAAGCTGACCCAAGACTAGAAAATTCTTGTGATTTGGAAACTAAAAAAGTTTGTGTATGTTTGCGGGTACAACTCACTGGAAGAGGAGCAAGCTTTAAGGTTTGTCGAGGAGGAGACATTGAATGCGAAATCTGTTTAGATCAATGTTGAGATAGTGAGATCTCGAGGGAAAGATGAAGAAAGAAGAGTAAAATGAGGATATTTAGCATAATGCTTTGAGGTCGAGAGAGAAGGACCCAACGAGATGATTGGTCAAGAACAAGAAGAGCCATAAAGGATTGTGTAAGGTTCCGTAAATCTACTCCTATTGAAGTTATGGAGTTGTATAGAAGGTTGGAGTTTTCAAAGAAGAGATTTGGAGAAGCAGAGGACCTATCCACAAGATGAGTTACTCGAAGAAGCAAGGCAGGGGAAATTGTCATGAATGATAATCAAATACCGTGAGGATGAGAAAATGATTCGACAAAATGAAGGAGTTCATTTTGGTGAATCACAGCGAAGAGCATTGATGAAACAAATGATGGAAGGAGAGAGAGATTAGTTGACAGCCCTCATGAAGGATGTAGATCAGACATCATGAGTCGCTGATAGAAGATTTAGAAGGAAGTTCAGAAAAAACACACTTATGTGGTATCAAAGGAGAAAAATTTATTAAGACCTTGGAATTTTACTATCGATGACTCATGTGTTAATAATGCGAGAGAAAGAGGAAGAACAACAATTGGAAGTTGTCGAGAAGGTGAATAAGAAGGAAACCGTATTGGATGAAAACATGGGGAAGGATCATCATTTGGACATGGTGATTGGAGTAGTGGAGCTAACTCGACAGGTGAAGGGAAATATGATGAAGCTGCTTTATGAGTCTTGAGCAGGACTTATAATTGCCATGAGAAAGAATTGGTGACTAGGTCATCAATTGAGACCATTGAGTCTCATGGTTTTAACACCGACAGTTTGTTTATGTGTACAGTGTGATGCAGAAATTCAATTCATCCTTTATAATTGTCTTACGATATGAGAATTTGTTGCAAAAGAAAGAAGATGAGACAGATCATGTCTCGCATGAAGAAAAATTTTCATCGATGACAAGGAGGAGTCGATTTGGGTCAATAATCTGAGCAGACTGGAAGACATGATTTTTAAAAACGCTAGCTGCAGTAAAGAAGAATCAACATTCTATGCTAACGAGAAGATGAAAATGCAGTAGCTTAAAGAATTTGATTGGATTGCCGGAATCCATCAAGAGGATGAGAGGTAATTCGTCAAGATTGCCCAAGAAGAAGGAAAAGATGTTGAAACCATGATTTCGACGATATGGATGATATGAGTATAGAATAAAGATGGCTGAATTTTTTGTGGGAGAAATTATGCAAGGGAAGGAACTTCGATTACATTGGAGAAAAATATGCTCAAGTTGTGGAGGAAAGAGAAGCAGAACACGAGTTTGCGAAATTAAGTATGCTTGCTAGTATGTAGAGGAAAATAAATGAGTATGTTACTACACATGGAGAATTAAGTGGTGATTTGTTTTCTAAGAATGAGGTTGCAGATGATGAACCAAAGAAAATTTTTGCAGAGGGACAAGAAGTTTGGGAGGAAGCAACATCCATGGTGTGAACTTTGAAGCGACATGGGGAATGACATGTCACAGAGTGGTAAACATGTTAGTAGCATGTGGGATAGCAAGAGCAACAATGTTGACAGCGAGAGAAAGGTGAAGGGAGCAACAAAGTAGATAGAGGAGTTCTAGCTAGAAGATAAGCTAGACATGGAAATTGGAAACATCGAAAGACTGATGCAACAAACAATAGCTCGGAAGCATAAGGATTTTTTGTAAAATAAAGGAAAAAAACAAATTTTGAAAGTATAACTAGAAGTGGATTATAGAACAAGACATGGAGACTGGAATTTGCAGGGAGGAGAATGATGCAGACTGTTGGATAGCTACAAAAGCAGAATATGGGATCCAAGAGGTAGAAATTAAGTAAACATGATCGAGGGAGATCATGAAAAAATTGAACCTTGGGAGTATGATGCGGGGGCATTAGGAACAATCAAATACCTTCTACATAAGTAGACATAGGGGGTCTCATGCTTTACTTCCTCATGTAATTATTAAGTATTTTGAATAAACTTTGTAAGAAATTGTAATTGTTCTCGAGTCATTGAGAATATGAGAGAATTGATAATGTTAGGAATAGGAAGAGTCGACTCGGGGTTATGAGAAAAGTAGGATTAGTTTCGAGTTATTGAGTCTAAATTTAGGAATTGGGAATGTTAAGAGTTTGATGAGTCATGCTTGAGGACTGAATTGATTCAAGTCATATTTGAGCATAAAATGTAAAGCGAGTTGTAGTATAGAGGGAGAGAGTTACGTTGAGGAATAGCGTAGAGTAGTAATAGAAGGCCTATCTAATTGAAGACCCGGCCTAATATGAAATGGTAAGTGAATGCCTTATAATTTGATTCCAATTGTATACATTTGTTTATAAGTCCTGCGTGAAACTCAAATGTATCTACTGGTCGAAATTATATAAGAAAGATTTGAGTTCTGTGGCAAATTGTGAAACTCTGTGTTAATGAGCTGAAGTAGAGACTGTGTGTGGTTGAATTGATATCTTTGTTTGAAAGCTTGTGGTTCTACAACACGAATTGAATCCAAGTCCTCTCTGTCTAATCTAAGTGTGCAATTATTTTGGGTGTATAAGGATCTGATCATTTGGGAGTTCGGTGGTGCCATGAATTGCTGAGTAAGTCAAGAAGGGATTCGATTGTATAAATCGATATCCACTCTAGTGTTAAAACCATGTTACATAGTAGTCAATGAGTTTCAGTCTTTAATAGCAGATATAATTTATGCTATGTTCTCGATTTGGGACGCACTCGGTATCGAATTTTGTTTATTGATTCGACATCGCGTGAGCCCATCTATAACATTGGTTGAATCGGTTCACAACCATCAAGGCGAGATCCGAAAGGTCAATTTCTGTGGTTAAATTCGTCAAACAGTGAATCTGTGGAGAATTAACCTTGTGTGTAAGACTCCGGAAGAATGCGGAACCGATAATGTAGTGGAACCATGCAAATGAAAGGTGGTTTGAGCCCAAAACCCTTGGTTTTCGCATTAAATTAAAACGGTAAGCTGTATTGAAATAAAAAACGCGATATAGCCCATTGATTGATGGGTGGCCTCAGGCGGTTTGGAAAAACCATTTTTATCGCGCGATTTGGGTGCATTAAAGTTCGAGAGAAAAAAAATGTGATATTAGATCCCATCCGTCAGATCATTTAAATCAATCCGACGTCGTCACAACCGTTGGATGGGCGCATGGAGTTAACAAAGGCATGGTCCACTGATCTGCGTTGAAAATCATTTATTTAATAAGCTGGTGTGTGGGGTCCAGATATATAATACGTTGATATGGTGAGATTATTGAGATACTAACATTTGTGTGGAGAGAGCGACGGTATTTGACTTGAGCTATGAAGAATCGAATATGATTTGATTTTAATAAGATGGGTTATTAATATGGTTAGACCTTTGGTTCTAAGTTGTGAGAATGTTATGCTGAAACGTTGGTTCTAATGCTATATACGTTACATGGCTAGGGGTGTGGACCCTTGTACAAGTGGGAGGTAAGCGTGGGGCCCAAAGACTCTGATACATGGTTACCCTTTGGCTTAAAATCTAGCGCAAGGTCTTATATGTTGTTTTAAACTTCGGTTGAAGAACAATATATATACGCTGACGCATTTGTTTATATAAATGCCATAAGCATGGCTAAAGTATGACATTGGTGGCTAGGGCCTTTGTTTGTTGAAGTTAGAATATTAAAAGACATATAGAAGTGTGGCTTGGTTAGAAAAGGCGAATGTCGATTCGCGCTCTCATAAGGGGTGAAGCTTAAGTCAAACTTTGGGGTTAAACCAAAATTTGAGTATTTATTTATTCAATCATAGAGCGGGGTATTCCACTGGTTTTATAACCATGGTAGAAGGAGTAAATCTTCCGCAAGAGAGATGGGGAGTTTGAAGATCATTATAATTTTGTTCTAATATCTCAAATCTCCGATTTGAGATATAGAGAACTCAACAAGGAATTGAGGAATTAGCCGGATTTAAAATTATTTGGCTAAAAGAAGAAGTGAGTTATACTGATAGGCACAGAGAGTGAAAATTGTGAGTCAAGCAAGGGTACCCCGCTATCAAATATCCACAACTGGTGTTTTGAAAAATCCCTAGATGATCAAGAAGATGTTCATATTTGGGAATCCAATCTGCCCAAATATGTAGTCCCCCTGACTCACCCTTATCAAGAAATTATCAGACTATGTCACCAATACTACATTCCTGAACAAAGAGCTATTGCCAATGCAAATAAATAGGTCCTATTTACTATTACTACAAAGTCAATAAACCAAATGTTGTATCTTCAACCAGACCCTCAAGAAGTTCCATTATCTATTGAAGCCCTCACTAAGTTATACATTAACTTAGACTTTCCTAAGAGGTTTATGATTTTCCAGACTTTAATGCCTCGGCATGTTGAAATTCCAAAATTAAACCCTTCATTTTCAACTGCCAAGTTCCTTGAAGGTTCAAAGCATGTAATCTCCATGCTTTCCTTCATACTTGGGTATTTCACTGATGAGCATGCTAATGAGTCTATCCTAGGATTTTTGTCCACCTTTTCTCCAGGACAACCAGCTTCAGCTGTATTTGACTATGCTAGTTTTATAGCTAATAGCATTCACTATCAATTGACTAATTTTTAGCTGGACGGAGTATTTATATATACATATTATCTTTTCTACTTGTTTCTATTCTTTCAATCAGAGATTTTTTCCAATTTCACTTTAGAATTTGGATATAGAAGGAAAATATCTATCGTCTTTTGGACATCTATACTCAAAAAATAAGGCACAAAATTCAGTTATTCAGAGTTTGCAGAGATTTTTGTACATCCATTGACCACCATTTTGACAAAAACAGAGCAGCCTAGAATCAGTGAGGAAATGAAGAGAATGTTGCAGCTATCAGAGCAAAGAAAAGTAGGTGATTGGCATTTATATAAGGAATTCACTGAAATCATATTATTTGGTTCTAATTTGTTGCCCTAAAAGTTACCTAAGCATCCATCTATGAGGATATTTGCCTTTGAGTACATTAGGCAGATCCTCAATTCAGATTCAATTAATTTTATGGCAGCCAAGAAAAAGACCCAATTTAAACTCAAAAATCAAATTGGGCCTTTCATATGTAATCAAAGAGAAGCAGAAAAGGAAGCAGCAAGTCAACTACTGGAATGTAAACTAGAAGAAAGCTTCCCATGGAATTATGATCCACAAGGGATTTTAAGTAAACTAAGGGTAAAATGTAAATTGACACCCTTTATCCATGAGTCAAAGCCAAATATAGAGAAATTTGCTAATCAAATTGAGTGGGTTGGAAATACTTTAACACAGGTAGTAAACCAAAGGAATACTAGTCACCCTTTGGAAGTTGTCAAATAGCCAGAGACATCCACTAGAAGAATCATAGAAGAAGGAGCTTATACTACAGAGACTACAACAGAGACAAAGTTTAAAATCATTTACAATAAGAGGCCAAAACTGGATACATCAGCTAAAGGTAAAGTAACAATAGATGTTGAGGAAACACATCCCTTAAATACCAGCACTGCACAGGCATAGACCAATGTAGCCACTGTTATCATCAGTGAGCCAAATCAGAATCTAGAACAGTTGAATAATGAAGATGCAAAGATAATGGAAAGGAAAAAAAGTATGGAGGCTTCTTCCTCACATTCAGTTGAGGAGAAGGATTTATATATTAAGGAAAAATACAAGCAAATCAAATTGAAGAATGAGGAAATCAAAACTGAAATGTATTCTCAGTTTTTCAAGCAGAAGCCAGGTAACCAAAATAGATTCCTATCAGCCTTTGATTATTCAACTCAAAAATTGATTATGTCAGTTTTACAGCCCACTGTATTAGTGCCAAAGATAGTGGTTGACTATAAAAAAGTTGATATGGAAGTAGCCACAGATAAAATCCATGAGTTGGATCAGATTGAATTTCACAGGAAAACATCAGAAATTCTCTATTCCACAGTAAAAACAAAGGCTATGAGTGCTCATAGACTTAAAAATACCATTTCTGTTATGCGGGACCAAATGAAGATGGATAAAGCCTCATTATATGCAAAAGCTATAAGGATAAAGACCTTAGAAGAATTAGTATTACAGGTAGGATATGATCCTACAAACATCAAAGCAGATGAAGCATTCGTTAAAAAGAAAAATGAGGACATAGCTACCTTAAGGAAACATCTCAAGCTTCCTCAAGGAGAGCATCCTCAAACAAAGGAATTTTTAGAGGATCAAAAGGAGAAAGATGAAATGATGAGCTTGATTCTTCAACTAATAGCTCAAATCAAGTAAATGGAAGTGCAAATGGACCAAGTTGTCCAAGAAAAAGAGACAGTTAAGGAACCAGTCATTCCCACTATTATCCCAGTCATCACAGCAACAGTACCATCTACTTTAGGAGAGAAATTGGCATCTAAAACTTCAGTAATTGAATCCTCTACAACAATATTGCCTCCTACAAATGAAAGCAGTGACCTAGTAAAGGCAATGGAGGAGATGTCCTTGAAACCCAATGAAATCAATAGATTGACTAATATAATTGAAAATCTTGAGAAGACAAGAAAATCAGCTCAGATAGATGCTAAAATACATGAACAAAATGCCCACAGATTGAGTGAAGAAGTAAAGAAGCTCCAGAAAGAATTAACTCTGAGGGATCAAATATCATATATTAAAAATTACCCATGGAATAATGTAATTGAAGCCATTCATGATGTTTAGACATCAATTCAAGTAATTTTTGAGCAGAGAGAGTTACTATTGGCAGCACAAGCAGAGATCCAAAAGACACAAGAATAATTGGCAGATAAACCAGAACAGGCTGTTAGGTTAATCAATTTCCTCAACAACAGGAACATACAACAGCTTGAAGAATTGAAAATAAATGATAGGAAAAATACTATCCTATAAATTAGGAAAGTAACCACCAAAAGAAATTTTATGAGGAAGCTTGAAGAGAAATGTGAAGGAATGAACACTGCTGTCACTAGATTCATGGTTAAATTCACTAATTTAAGGCAAAAGGGACTTCCTGATCTCATAATGATCAATGATAAGCTAATGCCTTAGAATTATTATGAAAAAAAGATAAGAGAACATTCCAAAGAGCAGGTGAACAAGCCAACAGGCCAAGGTATTCCCATAGGGAAAGTATTGCTGAAAAGTTTGAAGATCTGTTTTATTTGCAATATGAAATCAAGCATTTTTTTGTCATCAAGCCGACATTTTCCAGATACACTGAGGCTGATGAGAATTTTAGGAAACTCAAGAATATTATAATTCCTAAAAATGAGGAGTGGCAAGAATTCAGCTAGAGATTTCACAGTCAAAACAGATTTTTACAGCAAGAAGGCAGTTTTACTGAAGGTAAAGAGTATCCTAAGTGAAAGAGTATAAGTGAGAAAGAGTATCAGCGAGAAAGAGTATCAATGAAGGAAACTATATTCTCAAAAATATCTAAAAGCCAGCAGAGAGGACACATAAGCAGCCAACTACTTCTTATCTTAAAACAGTTTCTATTTATTTTGAATAAAATAGAACAACTTGCTAATTTGTTGAGAAATATGTCACTATTAATGTTGTAAGATATTTAATTTTCCTAAGTTAATTCCTAGAAGTCATCTAGGATATTTTGTAAGACATTTTATATAAATACTTCACTCTTTGAAGTATTTTTGGTGTGGAATAAAATTGCTGGAGATTACTATAGATATTTTATTGACTTGAAGGCTTTGGATTTAGAATTTGAGTAGTAGATTGGATCACATTTTTGGCATCATACTTCAGGATCCCTGTGATAAGCTATTTGGAGTGAAGTACTCTCTTGAAATTTTCATTGTTATCTTCTTTTGTTTCATGCATACATCTGTGTTTTAATTCTAAATCTGAATGTATAATTAGGAGTATTACTATAGGACATGTTAATAGCACCCTATTTTTAAATAGTTATAATTTCTTAGTCTTCTTATGATTTTTTGTGTAGGGAACCCTTAATTTCACCCTCTCCCGTTTTACCTCTATCTACTACTTCCCTTTTCCGGATCAAAGGATCCTTAAGTGCCCTTTATCCTGATCATATCATCTCAAAAACCAATTTTTCCAAGATATCCAAGGATTATCTACCTTGTCCTAGAGACATTTGACATTTTAGGCTTTGATCCCAGTTCTATTAGCTTGACTAAGACTCCATAGCCCAATGGAAAAGTAGATTTCCCTCTATCTACCCTCCAAGTGAAATTTTCCCACCAAAATCCAACAAAACAAAACCAAATCTGCACTTTAATAATTAGCCTAATATTCAAAACTAAAACAAAGTTAAACTTGAAAGAGAGAGCCCTCTATGAACCCTAGGAAGGCTAGATCCTAGAATTTTAATTAGGTTTGTGGTTACCTCTAGTATTCTTTGACTAAAATCCAAAATCCCACAACTTAAGAATTTACTGGAGTGATAACATTATTGGTGACCATACTGGGGAAATAACCAGTCCTCAGTCATAAAATTATCCTTTTACTTTAAGATTGCTTTTATGGGTTGTGGGTATTGAAAAATTGTAATTCTGGCTTCTAGGAAAACCTACTATACCAGGTCTAACCCGAATCCTAAGCTTGTTGTTATAGTAGATAACCCAAACCAAATTGGTAAAAAGAAAAAAACAAACAGAAAATTTAGAAGTTGAAATCTCATTGATAAGAGTCAATTCATTACCAAGTGAATTAGAAAGTCTGCAAGAGATTGATTTCGATATCAAATTTGAGCATTCATTATTTAAAAGTAAATATGAAAATGATTTAAAAACTGTTGTGTTAGATCCTGCTTTTATTTCATTTTTGAATGAAAAATATAAATCTATTGCAGTAAATTCTAGATCTCAGAAAGATGAATATCAAACCAAAGTTGAGGAAATTAATGTTACTATTCTAAAGGATATTGATGAATCTATTGAATTAGCTCATTTATTAACTTATCCAAACAGACCTTCAGCTTCCCAATTACATACCACAATAATTCCAGCTAGAGATTCATCTCTTTATGTTGTTACCTCATTCATAAATTCTACTACCAGATCATCTACAGATCCATCTATCCCTAAACTACCTCTACAACCCAGAATATTATTTCCACCAATCACTTCATCCATTATATCCATTAGTTCACCCGTTTATTTCTTAAAAACATCATCCTCATTTCCCAGCACTTCAAATACTATCTATAGTTCATATACTATCATTTCTAGCATAGCTCCAAGCAGTTCAACCTTACCTCCTAGTCAAGTTAAGCTTCAAGCTATGGCTGATAGATATGCCCTTCTTGTCCTACCACAACAACTTCATGACATGCCACAAGACTATCAAAACAAAATACCATTGTTTGATGGCACTACCCAATATCATGCTCAGCAACATATTACTAAGATGAGAGACTTCTTTGAAATTTATGAAATTGATGATTCAGATGTTCAAATGAGACTGTTTTCTCAAACTTTAACATGAGCAGTTAAGAAGTGGTGTAAATATTTACCTGCTAGTAGTGTAACTGATTTGGCTGTCTTTTTTACTTTGTTTTTAAATAAATGGGAAAAGAAAAAGAACCCCCTCCAAATTTTGTCTGAATTTGATAATTTAAAAAGAGCTCCAAATGAGTCAGTTCAATTACTGCACCAAGTACAACCGTGTTCAAGTGAGCCTGAGCCACAATCTCTCATTCAAGATTTAGATTTGTAGCCAGAGACACAGCATTTCAAGCAAGTCTGAGCCACAACTTGTCATTCTAGATTTAGAGTTGTAGCTAGAGACACGGATGCCCATGAGCATGCCTTTGGTTGGTGGATAGCCTTAAACCATCCATGCAAGGTTGATATTCTTCCTCTTCAAAGAATTCGAGACACTTCCTCTAGCAGAAGATTGCAGCTTCTTGCCATCTTTGGTAGAGTTATGGGAAATGCATCAAGCATTCAAAAGTTGGTGGTCATCCTTAAACAATCGCAGGTTGTAGACCTCCCTTCTTCTAGGTTGAAGGTCTCCCTCTTCAAATATGGGGGACACTTCCTCTAGCATAAGCCCTGGAAGAGTTACGGGAACTACTCACACATACCCCTTCGGATTAAGGGGGGGGGGATTTTGGACACCTAATCCTCAAGGGGTAGGTGTGGAAGCCGAGCAGTCATAAAGGAGTCCAAGTGACCTTAGAATGCGAAATCCAAGGATCATACCTAATGTACTATAAAAGCACATCTATGGTTAATAGAAAAATAACTCATGCCTATCTTTCCTATGTGTGTGTTTATCCATGCATGTGTTTAACAGATAGATATATTTGATGATTTCTTTCAAGGCATGGAGAAGTTCATATATTTACTAAAAAATGCATCGAGTCAGCGAACTCAAAATGAATTTGAAGCTTTCCAAACATATAGAAATAAGAGGGTGGAAATAATTCTTTTGGATTTATTGTTTATTGAAGATTTCAACATACCAACTCCAAGCATTAGCTTGGATAATGAAGCCAAAGACATGTTTGAAGATGAATCCCAAGAGAAATATAATCATGGGTCAGGGCAATCACAACATAATTCTCAGAATTCGGATCACTCTGATAATGAATCCGAAAACAGGAATGAGAACCCAAATAAAATAATTGATAAAAAATTCAAAGGGATTGAAATGAAAACGGAAGGAGGATTTAATGGAGATGGATCATCCTCTCAAGAAATTCAACATATCTATAATACACTCGATCAGGCAGAGAAGTCTCAACCAAAATATTTGAATAATGAATGGGAAAAGTTTTCCAAGGCACTGCAAACACCACAGCCAAAGCCTAATATTGGTGAATCCAAAAGTTTTCAAAATCCATAGAATTCTAAAAATTTAGTGGAAACTACAATTCCACTACAGCAATTATCTGAATTTCATGATCAAGAGATCATTCTGTCATACCCTACAAAGCAAATTTTTTTACATATTGAAGAAATGCCCTCACTCGATGTCTTCTATATTCTTCATCATAAAGTTATAGTTAAGAGAAGAAAGAGGAGAAGAGTGGATGAAACCGTTTCTAATCTTATGAATGCATCTTTTTATGTTCTATGAAAATACCCTTTGGACAATCCTACAGAACATCTAACTAAGTTATCACAATACGCAGGAGCATATGCTACTGCCACCATTGATAAAGCCACCGAGATACAACTTCCACTGAAGCAAAAAGAAGACAAAGTACAAGAGTTAGAGATACTGTTAGATAAGTAAAAGTTTAACTCCAACAAGCAGATGGAATTGAAAATGTTTCAATTTCAAAAGGATTTTGAAAGAATGAATTTACAACACCAGGTGCAGATTACAGAGAAAGAAACACAACTTGAAGCAACAATGAACAAATTGAAAAGCCAGCCTCAAGTAGATTCATTCATAAGAGAAGCATTTGAAATGAATGAAAAGCTAAAGCAGAAACAAGAACCATTTTGTCAACAAGCTTCAATTACTAGCTGTTACTATGACACATGAAAAATCCTAATCCAGTAAGTGGCTAGCAGGAGACCTGAGTGTGAGAAAATTGATAAGAAGATTAATGAGTTCATTCGGTGGCAACGATACGACTCAGGAAATAAAGCTGACCTACCTTAGTATTTAAACCATTCTCATGCATTTAGAGAAGGGTCCAAAAATTTGTCAAAAACATTTGCAAAGAATGCATTTCTGTAAGTTTGTAAATGCTTTGATTGATTAATGGAACAAAAAATGTTATCTTTTGACATTTGGAGATATTCAACTGATGTTGCACTATTGTACTCTTTAAATTTCTTGAAAGTGAAGAGGAGTAGAAAACTACCATCAGTTTATATGAGTAGGACTTCATATATATGGTACTTCTACACGTTATATTAAGTTTTTCTTTCTATATTGACAGTTATCTTTTTATCTACATTATATATTTGAACTGTTATCATAAATGAATGTTAAATGCACTTATGTACTGATATTTGTTTATGCTCTCTTATTGTATATATAATTACACATAAAAATGCGATATACATTTCACAATTCTTTTAATCAATATATTTTGTTAAAATAATTATCTTTACATAATTTTCATCTCTTTCAACTGTTAAATAATCTTCATTACTAATAGTTGGAAGATACCTTTTTAGATCACATAAAGGAAGAAACACCCTAGGTATATAGAAAAATAGATAGTTTTAGATAAATGCATATGATAGATTAAAAGCATTTCCCATTTACATGTTATATAAACAAAACACACCCCAAAATCATCCTTATTGGGAAACTGATCCCTTTATCCCCAGTTGGAGCCACCACACCAAATGGAAAAGGACTTTCTGAAAGCTCCGGACATGGTGGTTTTCCCCCATGTTGTATCAACAGAATTCCGAGGCCTCAACACAATGCTATAAGAAAAATAGATGGATTCTACTCATGCCACCCTCAACTAGTATTTCTGATCAATAGTGCTACAAGGCCATTCCTCCTACCTAATTAGGGTGAAAAATAGGTTATGCAGATGCAATGTAGAAGCTACTCCTAAATGAGAAAAGGAAAATGCTATCAACTTCAATTTGCAAATGCTATTGAAACAAATCATGAATAGGAAAATGATAACCTATTTGTAGAAAGGAAAATACATATTCTTACAATCATATATCTAGTCATAAAATTTATTTGCAAAAAAGAAACTAATTTATCTTGCATAAGCTACCAAACCATAAGTCAAGATTCTATCTATTATTTAATTAGCTCACACTTGCATATAAAGCATTGTCCTACTTGTGCCGAATCTGTGATGAAAAGCACTAATGTTATTCTGTTTTTGCAACAAAGAAAGAGGAGGATTTGAAGTGGCCTAGGAGCCTCCACTGATCATTAAACCACAATCGGCGGTCAACAAAATCCTAAACTAAGTTCAAGGTGTAGCAAGTATAAAAACTGGATGGAGTATGAGGACCTACAAGTATGCTACAAGAGCTTTGTATTGCTACAGGAAGCCCTGTAATGCTACAAGAAGGTTTCCAAGAAGGTTCAAGAGGTGAAGATTGTGGTTGAAAGGTGTGGGGAGGTGGATGGAAGTGTAGGAAAATGAGTGAAGGGTGACCAACACCTCTAGCCAAGCACAAATACCCTTGATGGTATGTTATGCACTAGAAGAGATGCTCTCGGTGGTTATGGGAAATGACCTTATAAAACATAATTTTGATGACAAAATTTGGATATTAGAAGAAGGAGTGATGGATTCCAAGATGGAGGTGATGAAGGTGTCCTTTCTTGCAGATTCAAACAACCCTGCAATCATTACATGCATACATCCATTTATCATAGACAAAATAAAACAACTAGTAGTGTAAAAGATGAGTTGAATAGGAATGTTATTTAATCTACGCCATAATTATGATTTAATCAACAAACCAACTTATAAGCTACAACAAGCACATGAAAAATAAGATAATCACGTCATTCTTCTTCCAAGAAATCATAAACAAAATGTTTTTGGGTTGTGGTTGGAAGTCCTTCTACTCATGCTCCCATGAGAGAGATGAGGCAAAGGCTGCAATTATAGAATTTGATATATTACTCTTCTACTGAAATGCAAGAAACCAAACAAAACTATGAAACTAAAGGAAAGATACAAGTACACAAGAGGGACCTAAGCTACTGAGTTGGGCCCAAACCCAAGAGCCTTAGCCCTTTAAAACTAACTTAGTAATGGATGAAATAAAAACTTCTCATTATCATTGAATCATGGTCTAACACATCACAAAATAGTAAAAAATAATAATGCGTGAGCTCAATAGCTACCTAGTTGAAAACATAACTCGAATGCTCATGATCTCTTCTACATGTTTATTTATACAAGAGGGTGGCTACCAACAACTCCCTAGAAAATACGAATATTGTCTTCTACAACCCGATAAGAGTGGATCTTTGCTCCTCATAACTTTCACTTCCTTGGCTGTAAATGGCCTCGAGCTAATGAGAGAGATCTTGATGTGATCTTGGGTTGATTGAGGGAGTTAAGTTGGTGGACAACCCCCTAGAATATCTCCTTGTTGTCTACTCCGAGCTCCTACATAGAAATTATCTCAAAAATTGCTCAATTTCCTTGAATTAAACCATATTAGGCTACATGATATGACAAACATATTCTACTCTTCTCACTAATAATAAGATAACAAAAAAATGTAAATAAATGTGAGAAAGAGATAGTTCTAAAGCTGGAGGATGGCATTATGACCTTTTATAATGTACCTATTGATGAGCCTCATCATGGTCAACCAAAGTCAACCATGGTTTGACCTCAGGCAACATGTTCATACTAGATTTTACCATGGTCGACATGGTCAACAAGGGTCATTCAATCTATCATAGTCAGTTGTAGTTAAATGTGGACAATTTTGGTCAAGCATGGTCATTAATAGTCAACTATATTGAATCCTCATCCATTACAACTTAACCATGTTTAACTATAGTGTACCATAATCTATGAAAGTCCCCATAGTCTAATAATCCTCCCAATGCTCATGGATTGTGAGCTAAACTACCAGCAATCTCTTGTAAAAATAGTTAATATATATGGATCCGTCCCATTAGAATTTAAAAGAGGTAGAAAATAACAATAATGAATTTAAGTAATTGTTAATAATAATTTATATCAAAACTCAAAATTCATTATGATGTATTTTCTCAAGTTTAAGCCAATTAAAACAATTTAAATATTTATAAAACTTTAACCAAAAGTATTTCTCCAACCTAGTATGAAGATATGTTGTAAACATTTGGACATGGTCAAATTACATTAAAAAAAAAAAATGTGTAACATAATACAATGTAAAGGCTCTCTCGAGCCCAATATGGTAGAGATGTTGTCCTGTAATGTTTAACACTTTTAACTAAGTCAATATACATAAAAATAAAATAAGTCCCTTATCTTATAAACAAAAAGTCTCATACACCAATTTTAATGTCTAATGATAAACTGATATATATTTTATTAGATATATTGTCTTGAAATTTCTAGTGTAGAGATGAACTTAAATTAAATAATAATAACAATAATTAACTAATATATATGATATGCGGTTTTGTCTTGTCGGCGCAAAAGCCTGGACGCTCATATGTGTGCTCCTCGGTGTGAGACTGACACATAAATATATATGAAATATTCATTGAAAGACATTCATAATCTTTTCGCAATTGTTAATTGTTTGGTTCTGATTTTGGGTTTCTCAAATCTAAAAGTGGTGCGTCTCTAAATAAAGTGGTTTGTTAATTGTTTGGTTCTGATTTTTGGGTTTGTCAAACCTAAAAGTGGTGGTTTGTTAAAGCGAGGCGTGTATCTTGAAAGCGATAGCTATGGCGGACAGGAGGATGCCATGCGAGGCGTGTATCTTGAAAGCGAAAGCGAAGGCGAACAGGAAGATGCGCATGGCAGCGGTGAATAATGTGATAAATTTCGCAGATGGATGGGATATTATATATGCTGGTATAGTAAAGTTGAGAAATAATTTGGAAGGAGTTTCAAATGACGAGTTTAGTATAAGCGAGTACGTGAAAATTCATTCAACTGTTTACTGTATGTGCAACTATGGGGACGTTCATAATAACTCGCACCAAATCTATGAGAAATACCGTGAGTGTCTTGAAGAATACATGAGTGGGAAAGTTTTACCAGCCTTAAGCGAAGAGTATGATGAGTTTATGTTGAGAGCAGTTTCGAAATGGTGGAAACTTTACAAGGACATGATCAGATATGTGTCAAATATGTTATCTGTTGTGGACAAAACGCTCGTGAAAAAAAGAAAACTTGCTTCGCTCTTCAATGTCGGATTCATTTGTTTTCGTGAGTTGGTGTATTATAGGGTGCGTGATGATGTGAAGAACGCAGTGATGAAGGTGATTAATCGAGAACGCAATGGAGAGCGAATTGATGGGGCTTTGCTAAGAAACATTGTGGACCTTTTTGTGGAAATAGGCATCGGTAGCATGGATTTTTATAACAAAGATTTTGAAGCTTACATTTTGGAAGACACTGCAACTTATTATTCTCTAAAGGCTGCTTTATGGATTTCAGAGGATTCTTGTCCTCAATATTTGGTAAAGGTCGAAGAATGTTTGAAACAGGAGAAGGATAGAGTTGCCCATTATTTGCACTCTAGCACGGAGCACAAGTTATTAGAGAAAGTGCAAAATGAACTCCTTTCCCCTTTTTATGAAACCCAACTTTTGGAAATGGAGGATTCAGGCTGTCATGCCTTGCTAAAGGCTGGAAGGAAAAATGATCTTTCAAGGACGTACAAGCTGTTTTGTTCAATGCCTAAGGGCTTGGAACCAATAGCCAATATCTTTTCACAACATATAACTAGCCAAGGAACGGCAGTTATTAAATGCTTAGAAGATGCCATAAATTCAGCTAAAGATACAGATCAGGGCATGGTGCAAGAACATTCTGATTCAATATTTGTGCACCAGGTTATGGAATTGCATGACACATATATGGATTTTGTGAAGAATGCATTTGAAGACAATAATCTTTTTGGCAAAGCTCTAATACAGGCATTCGCCGTAATATGCAATAAAGAAGTTGCAGGAATTAGCGTTGCAGAGTTGCTGGCTACGTTTTGTAATACTCTGCTGAAAAGGAATGACGATGATCATATTGACAGTGAGCTAGAAAAAGTGGTGAAGCTTGTGAATTATGTGGACGATAAAGATGTATTTTCAGAATTTTGCAGGGAAAAGCTTTCTAGCAGATTGCTGTTCAATAATAAAAAGGTAAATGAAAATCATGAGAGGAGTTTGTTGTCAAAGCTCAAGGCTCAGTGTGGTTCACAGCTTACATCCAAGATGGAGGCCATGATTAATGATTTTGCCCTTAACCGAGAAATGCAAGCTACCTTTCATGAAGAACAGAATCATGATCTTACAATAGATTTCTCCCCTGCAGTGTTGAATACCGCAACGTGGCCAACCTACCAACGCTCCCAACTTAATCTGCCATCTGAGTTGCTTACTTGTGTTGAGGTTTTCAAGGACTTCTATTGTACCCTACATAAAAACCGTAAGCTTACATGGATACATTCAGTGGGCACCTGTGATCTCATCTCCCACTTTGACCACAAGCGTGTACACATGGATACATTCAGTGGGCACCTGTGATCTCATCTCCCACTTTGACCACAAGCGTGTACACATGACAGTAACAACCTACCAAGCAGCTACGCTATTGTTGTTCAATGACTCCCAAAAATTGACTTACGAAGACATTAAATTTCGGCTGAATTTAACAGATGAAGATGTTGAGAGATTGTTGCATTCGCTTACGTGTAGAAATTACAGAATCCTTTTGAAACAACCACCCAACAAATCAATAGATCCACATGATACTTTCGAATTCAATTCTGCTTTTACACACAAAATGGCCAGGATTAAGATTCCACATCCCAGCCTCATGAACGAGAAGAAAAGAGTCACAGGGACGGTGGAAAAAGATAGAATACCAGCCATTGAAGCGGCCATAGTTCGTATAATGAAAAGTAAAAAGGCTTTACATCATCAACGATTGTTGAGTGAATGCATCCAACAACTTCAGGCGACGTTCAAACCCAACATTAAAGCACTGGAAAAGGGGATTAAGGATTTGATATCCAGGGAATTCTTGCAAAGAGACGAACAAGATCCCAATATATACACATACGTAGCCTGATCAAAACTACGTATGGTGTTTAGTCTTCCTTGGTTTTTTCATTTTATTTTTGGGTATTTTTTGTATCTCCCCTGAAATTGTAGTTGAAAACTCTGCCCTTGTAAGAAACTATGGTGTTTACTCTTCCTTGTATTTTTGCTGAAATTGTAGTTAAAATTTGGATTTATGTAGAAAATGGATACCTCCTCCTAGTGAATTGTTCATGCAATCATTATTTAGTTATTATTTAACTATCTCATGCGATTTAATTTAACTGCAATCAAATGTAGACTTCTTAAGCTAGCTTCAAATTCCAGCAAAAACCACCTAAATTTTAATCGAGGTTGGTATAAAGACACCAGGGCCTCGTTAAACCATTGGGAGATTGACGACAATGTTGCATTGCAAAACATCAATAACATTAAAAAAATTGTTACTTCCAAGTTCAAAGAAAAAATGTGGTGTGAGAAAGATCTAGCAGCTAAAAGAAAATTAAGGTATTATAAGGAGGTCATCAACCCCACCTTAGAAGATCAAAAGTATCTCTCTATTTTAACTAGCTCAAAGAAGAAAATTAATATAGCCAAGATTATAACGAACTCTCATGAGCTCCTTCCTAAAACACCATGGATGGAAAGGATCTGCCATCTCTGTGAGAATATGAACATCATGAAAATCACTTCCTCTTAGAGTGCCCCGCGTACAACCACATTAGAGCTCAATTTCATAATCTTTGTTGCAATACTCACCTTCCTAGCCTTTTAAGATGTCAAAATTATAGTGAGCTCTCCATTAGAGCTCAATTTCATAATCTTTGTTGCAATACTGACCTTCCTAGCCTTTTAAGATGTCAAAATTCTGACCTTCCTAGCCTTTTATGATGTCAAAATTATAGTGAGCTCTCGAGGCTTGTCTCCAAGCTTTTTAAGCATAGGAATAAAATCTTAAATCAAATTAAATAACTCTTTTCTTTAGGTCCGATAGACCAAAGATTGGTCTCACTGGACGTTAACCATCATCATCATCATCATAATTATTTTTTTATCTCCAAATTCATTTATATTTCTATCCATCACTATTGTATTGTATTGGTTTGGTTTAATCAATTAATATCATGGAAAAATAATAGAAATCCTCATAATTTTTTGATCCATAATGTAGAATGAATGGCTTTCCAATTAATTCTTATTATGTGATTAATCCTAAAGACACTCATTCTATATTATTAAGTTTATAAAATATGAGATGATATACATAGAGAAAAATATTTATAAAGTGATATTGCATGAAAATAATTGTGTTTCTCTCATTTTTATAACAAAAACTTCAATATAATTATGTTAAATTTATGAATAAAAGATTTTGGAAAAAATAATCTATTTAATAAAATAATATAATTATGTTTTCACCATTTTTATAAATAATGTGAAATCATGAAATCAATCTTAAATTATTGCATTCAAAGGAAATTCTATGTTAATGACAAAATCCAAGAACTACTTTGAGAAGTGACAAAGCTAACCATCTCTATATTCTTAAATTCACAGACTCAATCACTAACCCTAATTGCAAGAATAAATGGGAGAGGTGAAAATGAAGGTCCTAGGTGATTACTTTATGGAATATGAATCTCAATCTCAAAGGTTCAAAGAGCATATGAACAATAGAAGTGGAGGGTACATGTAGTACAATTATCTGCATTGTACTATGGATAGATTCTTTCTGCCAGCTTTTGATGGGTCATCCAAGTGCACAACCAAGGCTTGGGTGGAAATAATAGACATTTATTTCCAAATGAACCAATTATCAGAGATTGAAGCTATTAATATAGCAGTGCTGCACCTTGAACGTGAAGCACATGAATGGGGGTTTCATGGTCTATCTACATTGGAGCATGCAGGTGTGATTGCATATGCATAATGCAGACACAAACTTTGTTTAGCTAGCTAAGCTCAAGCAGTCAGGAAATCCAGAGACCTATATCTCTGAATTCCTGAAACTTTTCGTCATGGTGCCAGATCTGTCAACAGCTATGAGAGTATACATGTTCATCGATGGGATAGCAGAGCCTTTGCATGGGTTGGTGAATTCCACTAGACCAACTACACTCCAAGGTGCCATTGAGAGGGCTAGGAAGGCCCAACTATTGGTGGAGTATTCCAATGACTGCTTCACATGTGAGATACTAGATGGGCGGGTGACTGATGAGAGGTATAGAGTGATGAATGAGGTCATATACTACCAGGAAGGGATCTTTTTCACTAGAGATTCTAAGTTCAAGGAGAAAATTTTGCATGCAGCACATGGTTCACCACTCTTAGGCCACCAAGGTTTCACAAAGACATATCACGCCATTAGAGAGAGATTCTCATGGGAGGGTCTCAAGGAGGATGTGCTCCAGTGCATCAAGGAGTGCGTAGTTTGCAAACAGAATAAGGGAGAGAACAACCATCCTGCAGGGTTGTTACAGCCACTTCCTATCTCAAAGGGGAAAGGGGAGAGAATTTCTATGGATTTCATTACCGGTTTACATGCAGTATAGGGCAAGGATTGTATGTTTGTGGTCATTGACCAACTAACAAAGTATTCACATTTCTTTGTCATATCTTCATGGTACACTGCTTCACAAGTGGTCTAGCTTTTCTTTAGAGAGGTTTTCAAGACTTCATGGTCTTCCTAAGACCCTAGTCAGTGATAGAGATAGTTGCTTCATGGGTGAATTTTGGCAGGAGCTTTTTCGTTTGGTGGGTACCAAGTTGAGATCGAATACAAGTTATCATCCCCAGACAGAAGGGAAAACAGAGATAGTAAACAAGTGGCTAGAAGGCTACTTGCGAAACTATGTTTCACGATAGCAGAGAGCATGGCTGTGCTAGCTTCACTTGGGAGAATATTGCTACAATACAACATTTCATATGTCGATCGACATGTCTCCATTTTGGGCTCTATATTGTTATGATGCTTTATCATTTGTTGAGGTAATTTTTGGAGTAAGAAAGGCTCCTAGAGCCATAGAGTGGATCCAAGAGAGTCAAGATATATTCTGTGCTCTTAAGGACAACATTGCTACAACCCAAAATTAGTAGAAGTTGTATGCAGATCATGGTCTGGTGGAGAGACAGTTTGAGGTGGATGATTTGGTCTATCTTCGTCTTCAACCTTACAAGAAATATATGCTGAAGGAGAAGGGGGTTGAGAAGCTTAGATGTCCAAAAGACGATAGATATTTTCCTTCTATATCCAACTTCTAAAGTGAAATTGGAAAAAATCTCTGATTGAAAGAATAGAAACAAGCGGAAAAGATAATATGTATGGGATCTAGATGGGATCTAGATGGGATCTGCAAAGTATGCATGGCAGCACTTAGGCTAAATCAACTCTTTAAAATGTTGGCATAAAGAGGTGGTTTAAGGATGACCACCAACATTGGAATTCTTGTTGCAGTTCTCGTAACTCTTCCAGGGCTTATGCTAGAGGAAGTGTCCCTCATATTTGAAGATGGAGACCTTCAACCTAGAATAAGGGAGGTCTACAACCTGTCATCGTTTAAGGATTACCACCAACTTTGGAATGCTTGATGCATTTCCCAGAACTCTACCAAAGATGGCAAGAAGCTACAATCTTCTGCTAGAGGAAGTGTCTCGAATTATTTGAAGAGGAAGAATATCAACCTTGCATGGATGGTTTAAGGCTATCCACCAACCAAAGGCATGCTCATGGGCATCCGTGTCTCTAGCTACAACTCTGAATCTAGAATGAAAATTTGTGGCTCAGACTTGATTTAAATGCTGTGTCTCTGGCTACAAATATGAATCTTGAATGAGAGATTGTGGCTCAGGCTCACTTGAACACGGTTGTACTTGGTGCAGTAATTGAACTGACTCATTTGGAGCTCTTTTTAAATTATCAAATTCAGACAAAATTTGGAGGGGGTTCTTTTTCTTTTCCCATTTATTTAAAAACAAAGTAGAAAAGACGGCCAAATCAGTTACACTACCAACAGCTAAATCTTTAAACCACTTCTTAACTGCTCATGTTAAAGTTTGAGCAAACAGTCTCATTTGAACATCTGAATCATAAATTTCATAAATTTCAAAGAAGTCTGTCATCTTAGTAATATGTTGCTGAGCAGTATATTGGGTAGTGCCATCAAAAAATGGTATTTTGTTTTGATAGTCTTGTGGCATGTCATGAAGTTGTTGTGGTAGGACAAGAAGGACATATCTAGCAGCCATAGCTTGAAGCTTAGCTTGACTAGGAGGTAAGGTTGAACTGCTTGGAGCTGTGCTAGAAATGATAGTATATGAACTATAGATAGTATTTGAAGTGCTGGGAAATGAGGATGATGTTTTTAAGAAATCAAAGGGTGAACTAATGGATATAGTGGATGAAGTGATTGGTGGAAATAATATTCTGGATTGTAGAGGTAGTTTAGGGATAAATGGATCTATAGATGAGCTGGTAGTAGAATTTATGAATGAGGTAACAACATAAAGAGATGAATCTCTAGCTGGAATTATTGTGGTATGTAATCGGGAAGCTGAAGGTCTGTTGTGTCAAGTCAATATATGAGCTAATTCAATAGTTTCATCAATAACCTTAGAATCATAAATATTAATTTCCTCAACTTTGGTCCGATATTCATCTTTCTAATCTAGAATTTACTCGTACAATAGATTTCTATTTTGCATTCAAAATGAAATAAAAGCAGGATTCAACACTAAATGCTTTTTTAAATCATTTTCATAGTCTTTACTTAAATAATGAATGTCAGTCTCTAACAAACCTAATGTCTTTCACTTTCTAATTCACTTGTAATGAATCGACTCTTATCAATGAGATTTCAACTTCTAAATTTTCTGTTTGTTTTTTTCTTTTTACCAATTTGGTCTGGGTTATCTACTATAACAACAAGCTTGGGATCCGGGTTAGACCTGGTATAGTAGGTTTTCCTAGAAGCCAGAATTACAATTTTTCAATACCCACAACCTATAAAAGAAATCTTAAAGTAAAAGGATGATTTAAATGATTCCTTTAAGACTAATTTTATGACTGAGGACTGGTTATTTCCCCAGTATGGTCACCAATAATGTTATCACTCCAGTAAATTCTTAAGTTGTGGGATTTTGGATTTTAGTCAAAGAATACTAGAGGTAACCACAAACCTACTTAAAATTCTAGGATCTAGCCTTCCTAGGGTTCAAAGAGGGCTCTCTCTTTCAAGTTTAACTTTGTTTTAGTTTTGAATATTAGGCTAATTATTAAAGTGCAGATTTGGTTTTGTTTTGTTGGATTTTGGTGGGAAAATTTCACTTGGAGGGTAGATAGAGGGAAATCTACTTTTACATTGGGCTATGGAGTCTAAGTCAAGCTAATATAACTGGGATCAAAGCCTATAATGTCAAATGTATCCAGTGAAAGGTAGATAATCCTTGGAGATCTTGGGAAAATTGGTTTTTGAGATGATATGATCGGGATAAAGGGCACTTAAGGATCCTTTGATCCGGAAAAGGGAAGTAGTAGATAGAGGTAAAACGGGAGAGGGAGAAATTAAGGGTTCCCTACACCAAAAATCATAAGAAGACTAAGAAATGATAACTATTTAAAAATAGGGTGCTATTAACATGTCCTATAGTAATACTCCTAATTATACATTCAGATTTAGAATTAAAACACAGATGTATGCATGAAACAAAAGAAGATAACAATGACAATTTCAAGATAGTACTTCACTCCAAATAGCTTATCACAGGGATCCTGAAGTATGATGCCAAAAATGTGATCCAATCTACTACTCAAATTCGAAATCCAAAGCCTTCAAGTCAATAAAATATCTATAGTAATCTCCAGCAATTTTATTCCACACCAAAAATACTTCAAAGAGTGAAGTATTTATATAAAATGTCTTACAAAATATCCTAGATGACTTCTAGGAATTAACTTAGGAAAATTAAATATCTTACAACATTAATAGTGACATCTTTCTCAACAAATTAGCAAGCTGTTCTATTTTATTCAAAATAAATAGAAATTGTTTTGAGATAAGAAGTAGTTGGCTGCTTATGTGTCCTCTCTGCTGGCTTTTAGATGTTTTTGAGAATCTAGTTGCCTTCATTGATACTCTTTCTCGTTGATACTCTTTCTCACTTATACTCTTTCACTTTGGATACTCTTTACCTTCAGTAAAATTTCCTTCTTGCTGTAAAAATCTGTTTTGATTGTGAAATCAGCAAACAAATTTTTCCTTCTTCATGTGTTTACCTTTCATTCTTCATAGCAAATCAGTAAATTCTTGCCACTCCTCATTTTTAGGAATTATAATATTCTTGAGTTTCCTAAAATTCTCATCAACCTCAGTGTATCTGGAAAATGTCGGCTTGATGACAAAAAAATGCTTGATTTCATACTGCAAATAAAACAGATCTTCAAAACTTTTCAACAATACTTTCCCTGTGGGAATACCTTGGCATGTTGGCTTGTTCACCTGCTCTTTGGAATGTTCTCTTATCTTTTAGTCATAATAATTCTAAGGCATTAACTTATCATTGATCATTATGAGATTAGGAAGTCCCTTTTGCCTTAAATTAGTGAATTTAACCATGAATCTAGTGACAGCAGTGTTCATTCCTTCACATTTCTCTTCAAGCTACCTCATAAAATTTCTTTTGGTGGTTACTTTCCTAATTTCTAGGATAGTAGTTGTCCTATCATTTATTTTCAATTCTTCAAGCTGTTGTATGTTCTTTTTGTTGAGGAAATTGATTAACCTAACAGCCTGTTCTGGTTTATCTGCCAATTATTCTTGTGTCTTTTGGATCTTTGCTTGTGCTGCCAATAGTAACTCTCTCTGCTCAAAAATTACTTGAATTGATGTCTAAACATCATGAATGGCTTCAATTACATTATTCACCGCTGCCATGTGCATCTTCCTGTTCACCTTCGCTTTCGCTTTCAAGATACACACCTCGCATGACATCCTCCTGTCCGCCATTGCTATCGCTTTCAAGATACACGCCTCGCTTTAACAAACCACCACTTTCAGATTTGACAAACCCAAAAATCAGAACCAAACAATTAACAAACCACTTTATTTAGAGATGCACCACTTTTAGATTTGAGAAACCCAAAATCAGAACCAAACAATTAACAATTGCGAAAAGATTATGAATGTCTTTCAATGAATATTTCATATATATTTATATGTCAGTCTCACACCGAGGAGCACACATATGAGCGTTCAGGCTTTTGCGCCAACAAAACCGCATATATATATATATATATATCGCTTTAATTATTTTTATTTTTTTAGTTTTAAGTTTATCACTACACATCAAAATTGGTGTATGAGACTTTTTGTTTATAGGATAAGGGACTTATTTTATTTTTATGTATATTGACTTAGTCAAAAGTGTTAAACATTACAGGACAACATCTCTACCATATTGGGTTCGAGAGAGCCTTTACATTGTATTATGTTACACATATTTTTTAATGTAATTTGACCATGTCAAAATGTTTACAACATATCTTCATACTAGGTTGGAGAAATACTTTAGGTTAAAGTTTTATTAATTTTTAAATTGTTTTAATTGGCTTAAACTTGAGAAAATACGTCATAATGAATTTTGAGTTTTGATATAAATTATTATTAACAATTACTTAAATTCATTATTGTTATTTTCTACCTCTTTTAAATTCTAATGGGACGGATCCATATATATTAACTATTTTTACAAGAGATTGCTGGTAGTTTAGCTGACAATCCATGTGATTGGGAGGATTATTAGAATATGGGGACTTTCATAGATCATGGTACACTATAGTTAAACATGGATAAGTTGTAATGGATGAGGATTCAATATAGTTGACTATTAATGACCATGCTTGACCACAATTTTCCACATTTAACTACAACTGACTATGATAGATTGAATGACCCTTGTTGACCATGTCGACCATGGTAAAATCTAGTATGAACATGTTTCCTGAGGTCAAACCATTGTTGACTTTGGTTGACCATGATGAGGCTCATTAATAGGTACATTATAAAAGGTCATTATGCCATCCTCCAGCTTTAGAACTATCTCTTTCTCACATTTATTTACATTTTTTTGTTATATTATTATTAGTGAGAAGAATAGAAGATGTTTGTCATATCATGTAGCCTAATATGGTTTAATTCAAGGAAATTGAGCAATTTTTGAGATAATTTCTATGTAGGAGCTCGGAGTAGACAACAAGGAGATATTCTATGGGGTTGTCCACCCCCTTAACTCCCTCAATCAACCCAAGATCACATCAAAATCTCTCTCATTAGCTCGAGGCCATTTACAGCCAAGCAAGTGAAAGTTATGAGGAGCAAAGATCCACTCTTATCGGGTTGTAGAAGACAATATTCGTATTTTCTATGGAGTTTTTGGTAGCTACCCTCTTGTATGAATAAACATGTAGAAGAGATCATGAGCATTCGAGTTATGTTTTCAACTAGGTAGCTATTGAGCTCACACATTATTATTTTTTACTGTTTTGTGATGTATTAGACCATGATTCAATGATAATGAGAAGTTTTTATTTCATCCATTACTAAGTTAGTTTTAAAGGGCTAAGGCTCTTGGGTTTGGGCCCAACTCAGTAGCTTATGTCCCTCTTGTGTACTTGTATCTTTCCTTTAGTTTCATAGTTTTGTTTAGTTTCTTGCATTTCAGTAGAAGAGTAATATATCAAACTCTATAATTGCAACCTCTGCCTCATCTCTCTCATGGGAGCATGAGTAGAAGGACTTCCAACCACAACCCAAAAACATTTTGTTTATGATTTCTTGGAAGAATAATGGCGTGATTATCTTATTTTTCATGTGCTTGTTGTAGCTTAGAAATTGGTTTGTTGATTAGATCATAATTATGGCATAGATTAAATAGCATTCCTATTCAACTCAACTTTTACACTACTAGTTGTTTTATTTTGTCTATGTTAAATGGATGTATGCATGTAATGATTGCAGGGTTGTTTGAATCTGCCAGAACAGACACCTTCATCACCTCCATCTTGGAATCCATCACTCCTTCTAAAATCCAAATTTTGTCATCAAAATTATGTTTTATGAGGTCATTTCCCATAACCACCAAGAGCATCTCTTCTAGTGCGAAACAGACCATCAAGGGTCTTTGCACTTGGCTAGAGGTGTTGGTCTCCCTTCACTCATTTGCCTCTTCTTCCATCCACCTCCCCACACCTTTCAACCACAATATTCACCTCTTGAACCTTCTTGGAAACCTTCTTTTAGTACTACAGGACTTCCTGTAGCAATACAAAGCTCCTGTAGCATACTTGTAGTTCCTCATTCTCCATCCAGTTTTGATACTTTCTACAACTTGAACTTAGTTTAGGATGTTGTTGACTGCCATTTCTGGTTTCATGATGAGTGGAGGCTCCTAGGCCACTTCAAATCCTCCTCTTTCTTTGTTTCAAAAACAGAATAACATTAGTGCTTTTCATCACAGATTTGGCACAAGTAGGACAGTGATTTATATGCAAGTGTGAGCTAATTAAATAATAGATATAATCTTGACTTATGGTTTGGTAGCTTATGCAAGATAAATTAGTTTCTTTTCTACAAATAGATTTGATGACTAGATAGATGATTACAAGATAATGTAGTTTCCTTTCTACAAATAGGTTATCCTTTGCCTATTCATGATTTGTTTCAATATCATTTGAAAATTGAAGTTGATAGCATTTTCCTTTTCTCATTTAGGAGTAGCTTCTACATTGCATCTGCATAACCTAGTTTTCACCCTAATTAAGTAGGAGGAATGGCCTTGTAGCACTATTGATCAGAAATGCTAGTTGAGGGTGGCATGAGTAGAATCCATCTATTGTTCATATAGCATTGTGTTGAGGCCTCAGAATTCCATCGATACAACATGGGGAAAACCACCCTGTCCGGACCTTTGAGAAAGTCCTTTTCCGTTTGGTGTGGTGGCTTTGACTGGGAATAAAGAGACTGGTTTCCCAATAAGGATGATTTTGGGGTGTGTTTTGTTTATACAACATGTAAATGGGAAATGATTTTCATCTATCATATGAATTTATCTAAAACTATCTATTTTACTATATACCTAGGGTGTTTCTTCCTTTATGTGATCTAAAAAGGTATCTTCCAACTATTAGTAATGAAGATTATTTAACACTTGAAAGAGATGAAAATTATGTAAATATAATTCTTTTAACAAAATAGATTGATTAAAAAAATTGTGAAATGTATATCGCACTTATATGTGTGATTATATATACGATAAGAGAGCGTAAAAAAATATCAGTACATAAGTGCATTTAACATTCATTTATGATAACATTTCAAATATATAATGCAGATAAAAAGATAACTGTCAATCTAGAAAGAAAAACTTAATATAACGTGTAGAAGTACCATATATATGAAGTCCTACTCATATAAACTGACGGTAGTTTTCTACTCCTCTTCACTTTCAAGAAATTTAAAGAGTACAATAGTGCAACATCAGTTGAATATCTCCAAATTTCAAAAGATAATAGTTTTTGTTCCATTAATCAATCAAAGCATTTACAAACTTACAGAAATGCATTCTTTGCAAATGTTTTTGACAAATTTTTGGACCCTTCTCTAAATGCATGAGAATGGTTTAAATACTAAGGTAGGTCAGCTTTATTTCCTGAGTCAAATCCTTGCCACCAAATGAACTCATTAATCTTCTTATCAATTTTCTCACACTCAGGTCTCCTGCTAGCCACTTGCTGGATTAGGATTTTTCTTGTGTCACAGTAACAACTGGTAATTGAAGCTTGTGGACAAAATGTTTCTTGTTGCTGCTTTAGCTTTTCATTCATTTCAAATGCTTCTCTTATGAACGACTCTACTTGAGGCTGGATTTTCAATTTGTTCATTGTTGCTTCAAGTTGTGTTTCTTTCTCTGTAATCTGCACCTGGTGTTGTAAATTCATTCTTTCAAAATCCTTTTGAAATTGAGACATTTTCAATTCCATCTTCTTGTTGGAGTTAAAATTTTCCTTATCTAACAGTATCTCTAACTCTTGTACTTTGTCTTCTTTTTTCTTCAGTGGAAGTTGTATCTCGGCGACTTTATCAATGGTGGCAGTAGCATATGCTCCTGCGTATTGTGATAACTTAGTTAGATGTTCTGTAGGATTGTCCAAAGGGTCTTTTCATAGAACATCAAAAGATGCATTCATAATATTAGAAATGGTTTCATCCACTCTTCTCCTCTTTCTTCTCTTAACTATAACTTTATGATGAAGACTATAGAAGACATTGAGTGAGCGCATTTCTTCAATATGTAAAAAAATATGCTTTGTAGGGTATAACGGAATGATCTCTTGATCATGAGATTCAGATAATTGCTGTAGCGGAATTGTAGTTTCCACTAAATTTTTAGAATTCTATGGCTTTTGAAAACTTTTGGATTCACCAATATTAGGATTTGGCTGTGGTGTTTGCAGTGCCTTGGAAAACTTTTCCCATTCATTATTCAAATCTTTTGGCTGAGACTTCTCTACCTGATCGAGTGTTTTATAGATATGTTGAATTTCTTGAGAGGATGATCCATCTCCATTAATTCCTCCTTCCATTTTCATTTCAATCCCTTTGATTTCTTTATCAATTATTTTATTTGGGTTCTCATTCCTGTTGTTGTATTCATTATCAGAGGGATCTGAATTCTGAGAATTATGTTGTGATTTCCCTGACTCATGATTAGATTTCTCTTGGGATTCATCTTCAGACATGTCTTTGGCTTCATTATCCAGGCTAATGCTTGGAGTTGGTCTGTTGACCTATTCAATAAAAAATAAATCCAAAAGAATTATTTCCACCCTCTTATTTCTATATGTTTGGAAAGCTTCAAAGTGATTTTGACTTAGCTGTCTGGATGCATTTTTTAGTACATCTATGAACTTCTCCATGCCTTGAAAGAAATCATCAAATATATCTATCTGTTATACACATGCATGGATAAACACACACATAGGAAAGATAGGCATGGGTTATTTTTCTATTAACCATAGATGTGCTTTTATAGTACATTAGGTGTGAACCTTGGATTCCACATTCTAAGGTCACTTGGACTCCTTTATGACTGTTCGGCTTCCACACCGACTCGTTGAGGATTAAGTTTCCAACATTCCCCCCCTTAATGCGAAGGGGTATGTGTGAGTCCAAGAAGAGAGTTGTAATACAAATCTGCAAAGTATGCATGGCAACACTTAGGCTGAATCAACTCTCTAAAATGTTGGCATAAATAAGTGGTTTAAGGATCACCACCAACACTGGAACGCTTATTGCAGTTCCCAGAACTCTTCCAAATCTGGCAAGAAGCTGAGGGCTTCTGCTAGAGGAAGTGTCCCTCATATTTGAAGAGGGAGACCTTCAACCTAGAAGAAGGGAGGTCTACAACCTGCAATCGTTTAGGGATGACCACCAACTTTTGAATGCTTGATGCATTTCCCGGAACTCTACCAAAAATGTCAAGAAGCTGCAATCTTCTGCTAGAGGAAGTGTCCCCAATTCTTTGAAGAGGAATAATATCAACCTCGCATGGATGGTTTAAGGCTGTCCACCAACCAAAGCCATGCTCATGGGCATCCGTGTCTCTGTCTACAACTCTGAATCTAGAATGACAAGTTGTGGCTCAGGCTCGCTTGAACTGCTGTGTCTCTGGCTACAATTCTAAATCTGGAATGGGATATTGTGGCTCAGGCTCACTTGATGTGGCTTCAAAGTTTGTAGATGACCACCATTACCCCCCCTGTCAGGTACAAGGTGAGATGATGACGAAAACTCAACTACAAGATTGTTCAATATTCGAGAACATGTTCTCACATGCGACTTAAACATATTCTTGGTTGTTGATGCCCAATGCCAAGAAGTGATCCATCTAAGATGAATATTTATTCGTGGAGGAGGCTTATTTTTGAAGCATCTGTTTGAAGAATGGATGTGCTGACCATAATGCTTGCATGGGTGAAGATCAAAACAGTGGTCTTTCATATGGCCAACTCGATCACAGTGCTGACATTTTACAATCTATTGTGGTTGTGGAAGAGGAGCAGGATCTGGAACAGCTGAAGGTGAACTATCATGAAGAAATATGGCACTCTTAAATTGAATAGGCTTGGAGTAGTCCAGAATATGAAAGGAAAATTCCTTGTCATATCCAAGACCTGTCCAGTGCTTGTTATGAACAAGCTCTTCCCAATGTCTGATGATGGGCTTGGGAGGTGTTGGTTCAATTATTTCTTCTTTCTGCAAATATGCGCTTAAAATGGGTACTGCATCTACAATTTCTTGTTGCTGATGGGAGTCTGTCTCAATGTTTTGAAAAAAAAAAATTCAGAATGATGACTACGCTGATGTAATTCTTCTTGCTAAAGCTGAGATTCAAGTTGCAAAAAATCATTTTTTTCTTGTGCATTTTGTAGACATGTATGAATATTGTAAAGGGCATCCTTGTTGAGTTTAACTATGTCTTTGACATTAGATTGTATCAGAGTTTTGAGAAACTCTAATACTTCACCAATTAGAGCCATTTAAAAAATTCAAAATGTGAGTACAGTTTCCGATGCTTAAAGCTCAATCTAGCACCAGCCTGCAATTCTTTACAAAGAAAAGTATAAAAACAACTCTTGGGCTCCCATATTAGGGATAGTGACCCAATTACAATAAATTTCAAACACTTCTATTTCTTCTAATTCATTTACAACTTTAGGTCTACTCCTTGAATGTCCAAAATGTATACTGTTGTCACTTTGACTTTAATTTTCAATACAGACCAAAAGAAAAAATCATACCTCCTCTAATCAACCTTAATGCTTTCTTCACCTCAAAGAAGGTTGAACAAATAGATTCATGGTAGGCCTAGGTTTGCTTCAGGATCATGAATTTTCCTTTTCCTTAGAAAACTTTAGAATTTGATTTTTCTAGGAGCTCGGGTCTGCCTCATAACATGATTTGGTCAAGAATGAGTTTTCCATGGACCCATAGTCTCAAAAAACCCTAATTGGGGGCCTTCTCTATGAAGTTTGAGTAGACTAAAATACCTCGAAGCAAGCCTCAACAGGTCAAAAAATAGTCTCAAAGGGATTTTGTTCATCATCAGGAAGACTGAAATTTGTGCCTCACGGAGGTTGAATTGTGCCGTAGGTAGGCCGAAAAAACTTGTTAAAAAATGTGCCTCAAATTGCCTTCACACATATATTCTCAAAACAATCCTATCAATGAAATTCCATATTGAGAAATATTACTGAACTTGCTCCAAAATATGTGTCTTAAAAGCGGCCTTCTTCTGATCAGAGGGAGACAAAGTCGTGGATTGTGTGAAGAGGGAGTAGAGGCTACTTGGTGTATTTCCATGTGCTAAAGGCTGTGAAAATACCAGAGCTTCTAACTCAACCATGAATCCACAACGACCATGAATATCTTCTCTTCATTTATTGCTATGAATAACTTTTGAGTTATCTCTCTTAATCTCAATCTCGGAACATTGAGTTTTCTCAAATCCCTTCCTCTTTATTAACACCAAATGCTATCAATCGAAATCCACAAATTTCTTTCTTCTCAACTCCCTCGCCATGTGCATTCCCTTTCCTCCTATTTAGTACCACGAAACGCTGTCAATTGAAATCCACAAATCGTTGTCTTCTAAGTTCAAAGTGTGTGTGTTTGAGCATCGGAGGCCAAGGGTGCATCGAAAGCGACTGTGTAAGAAATATATGGAAATACAGAGCCTTCTTTATAGAGCCCATGGAGAAATTTCATCTCGGCCACTTCCTCCCGCTAGCGCTCTCCCACCACTTAGTGTAAGCAAAGAAGGAGGTGTGAAGGGAGCTTTCGACGAATAAAGTGTGAAGGGAGCAGAGTGTGGCAATCCAAAATAGTCACGGAGCCCTGAGCGGTGGTAACTCGGAGTCGAGGAGCGGTGTTAAGTGGTAACCGATATTCGATATTAGGAGCATTGCGGAGGGCCGAGGGGAGTGGGAGGGTCGGCAGGAGGTGAGGGGATGAAGGGAAGAGGGAGCGAAGGGACTATGGGAGATGACGGTGCTGTGCAGTGTAGGGGAGCGGGAGTGAGAGAACTCTATTTCCCCGCCAAGATAGAAGTTCCAGGTGAAGGATATTTTTTTTTAGTGCAAAGGCTTACTGACACCGAGTCATGAAAAGTGCTCTATTTTTCTTGATTCTTCATTTGAGGAATCCAATTTTTTTCATTCAAAGATAGATGAAGAGGTCATCTATATTCAAAAATACAGGTTCAAAAATAGAATTAAATTGAATGCATTGTTTCCTGTGGCATCAAGTTCAAAAATAGAGGTTCTGTCTAACAAGGTTTACTCGGCAGATGGGGAAGGTAATAGCTATGATGCATGTGATGCTGATATTCATCCTTCCATCTGGAGTTGAAAATTTGCACTGGAAAAGGGAATTTCATTGAATTATATGTAAGATAAAGTTTTCCATCCCCAACTAATACTGGAAGAAAATCGGCTAAAAAAAATGCTACTCAAAAGGGAGCTACTTTGATACAGGAAACATACTAATGCATTGATATATTTACACCAGTCCAACCTTTCAGGACAGAAAATAATGCATTGGAATTAAGCACTGAAAATATCCCATCTCATCATCGCACCAACTGCAGAGTGGAAGAACGTTGTATGAACAACCAAACTATAATTATGTTTAGTGCTATTTTTACCAGGTATGCGAGTGCAAATGGAAAAGGGAGCATGTAAAATGCAGTTCTAACAGTCAGAGGATATTCCTCTTTGCAGTCTTAATAAAACACTCTATAAGGGTGGTGGTTTTAATTAGGAGAAAGGAAAAATTGATATGTAGAGAGGCCACAAAACAAGTGGCTCAAAATGGAGCAAGGCCAACAATCACCCTCTCTGATACCATGTTAAACACATGCATGGGTAAACACACACATAGGAAAGACAGGCATGTGTTATTTTACTATTAACCATAGACGTGCTTTTATAGTACATTAGTTGTGACCCTTGGATTTCGCATTCCAAGGTCACTTGGACTCCTTTATGACTATTCGGCTTCCACACCTACCCGTTGAGGATTAGGTGTCCAACACTATCTATTTTAAGAAAGGTTTCAATTTAAGCTAGGTGGTGAAATTATTAATCACATCAATGGGGTCATATGGCCTCTTTCGCATTAGAGCCAAATTTAATAAAGTAACATTTGAAATTTCCTTGAATGTATGACCAATATCAAAAAGTGCTAAAGTACCACACTACAAAGGGAAATTAGGCCAAATGGCCTTCTTGGCATCTTTGAGTTGCTTATAAATACAACTTACTACAAGTTGGTAAGCGATTTACCTAGCTAGTAGCTGATCAGGAACATAATAGGGCAAAACGTGGGGAGAAGCATAACAGTCGAAAACTCTGATATAGGTGAAATTATCTTCGGAAAACCATATGGAAATGGGAAAAATTTCTGTACTAGCCTCTTTAGAAAGCCTAGGGGCTTTCTCATTAAAGATAATCTGATGCACAGGTAACATGACTCCATTGCAAATTTTATAAAAGTGTAAATGAAAATATGACTCCCAAAGGGCTCTATGGTAAATATGGATTGGAGTGGGGTCTTGGGTTGTTCATTTCCATCCCATGGTAGGAAAACTTGAAGAAAAGAAAATTGTGTCCATAACATGAGCACTCATGTAAAAGGGGGGTATTTCCCTAGAGGAAACACTTCTTTTACTTCTATAATCCATGATATTTCTGGTCATATTATCAGACAATATATTCACCCAATTCATAATTGAATAATTGTCTATTGTGTTAATTAAGAGGACCCAGTCTATGGAAAACCTAGTAGTATCTAGCTTTGCAAACAATCTACTTAACATTCCAACAGCATAACAATAAGGGGAGGGTAATTTTGTGATCGGGTACATATCGAGTTTGTCCTGTTTCAGCTTGCCTTGGTCATTTTTCCATCCCCTTATAACTTTCATCAGGTCTATATGTTTCTTTGTAAAGCTTTGGACAAAAGCTTTGTCATAATTCTATTGCGGCATGGGTAAGTGGTACATTGTCCTCAAATATTCTACAGTGAATGAACCAATATTCTCCATCTTTGAATTCTTAAATGTCCTATCTTCTATGTTAAGGTGGTCAATTACCCACTTTACCATATCTATGTAGGGAAGAATATTCGGCCTCATTGCTACTTTGTGAAGAAATGAGCATGCAACGTCGAAGTAGGATGGGTCTGAGTAAACTAATGTGCCTGTTGTAGCTATTTTGACTATTTCCCTTGGCTATTCATCCTCGAAGAGTTGGTACATTTATTCCCATGAGGAACTATTGCAATCCTTGTTGTAGGTCGTATCTGAGAACAATGGAGACATGCCTGAGTCTTCAACAACTAATGTTTTGGCAATTTCCTTACCTTTCTTTGTCATTCCAGTTATCCTTACTCCATTAGGCAGTTTCCTGAATTCATGTGAGCATAGTAAACATAGATCTAAGATGAATGGAGAGAAGAATAGATTTAAAACAATATAATAAAAAATCTGGCTCTCAATTATTCAAAACACTATTGAAGTAGATATCAATCTTTCGAACCTTACTCCCATAAATGTCGTTATTCTCCCATAACTCTTCCTACCAAATCTCTTACACACCTTTACGTAATATGTCTAATCTATCACTTTAAGACATTAGATCTTATATCTGGTTGATTAGATATGAATCATTTCGTGCACTTGAGTAATAAGTATCAATATCGCATATCACAACTCTAAACCATTACCATTAGTTATGTTTTTCGTCACCGATGAATTTTGCGAAATGCGATCTGAGAAAATCGCAGATCGCAATTTTCATGCGGTAATCAACTTTACATTTGGTTATTCGCTGTGAAATGTAAATTCCACTAAGGAATCTTGTTGATGCGCTTTATCGAATCTTTGAAGTTTTATAATTTTTGCTTTTATTGATTTTTCAGGTCCGTTCCATCGCAATCTTTACCAGAATTGCTATAAGTTGATTGTTTTAAAAGGCGCGATGCAATTTCTTTTTAAAGGGGTGTTTAAAGTATTTGAAACGAGAATTCTATATGACTCAAAAAAAGTTGTAGCACATATCGCAGTTTACAATACTTATATATGTTGTAACTTATTCAGCTTGTAAGTTATGTGATTTGCGATGAGCGCTTTTAAAATCAAAGAAAAATGGGAAGAACCTTTATTTCCTAAAGTTTTAGACTTAGGCTAAGATAAAATCAAGCTCATAATTTCTATTTATGTTTTAAAGGGTCCCCATTTATTGAATGTAAATGGGGGGTGTTGTAGAGTACAACACATTGTCACCTCAAAGTTTGTACGAATCTCAGGTTGCTAAATGGATTTGAGGAGCCTATGGGAGTTGCAGCACTCTTGGTGCAATACCAGGGCTCACTAGACCACATAACAATGGTTGACATGGGTGGATCATTGGTGACCAAGGTTATCCATGGTTGACCATTTGGCCATGGTTAACCATGTGGTATAATCTTAACTATCATTGACTATGCTTGACCATATTGATTATCATTAATCATAGTTCACTATGAGATATAGAGGAAACATTAGCAGCCATGGTTGTCATGATCAACCATAGTTGACCATGGATGACATGATCAAATTATAGTTGATGAGGGTTTATTATGGTCAACATGTGATTGACTATTGGTGACTATGGTTGAACTTGAATGTCCATGTTTAATTACAATTGACTATAATATATTATGGAAGACCTTGGTTGACCATTCTTCACCATGTTGACCATGGTTTGCACTACTTTGAACATGGTTGACCATGTTGTTTAAGATCAGACCATAGTTGATTGTGGTTTACCACTTAATTATAGGTTACCATGGTCAATCCTAACAAACCATGGTTGGCCATGGGTGATTTGAGCATCATATACTATGGTTCCCCATAGATGATATAGTTCTCCATGGTTTACATTTCTTGGCATGATGGCCATGGTTGAATTTAGTAGAGAAAGGTTGAAAACAATTGCACATGATTGATGATGGCTATCCATGCTTGAGTGTACTTTACCATTTTTTATCACATTGTACATGGTTTCTCATGATCGACCATGGTTTACCACTTTCAATTGTTTGAAAAAGGTAGGGCATGGTTGGTTAGTTAACCACATGTCTATGGTAGACTACGGGTGCCCATAGCTACCCATGTTTGAGCATGGTTGAAAATTTTGACCATGTTGCCCAAGTTCAAACTAGTGCCAGTTATAATTAACCACTTAATCGTGGTTGACCATCACGGATCACTAGACCACATTCGACCACGTATGCATGGTTAGTCATAATTTTATTTTATTTTCACAGTAAAAGAGATTTTCATATCAAGAGATGTCATCTGACGTGTTTGGTAGATCTCCATTAAGATGAATCTATGATAATTTAATTCCCCCCTTCAAATAGACAACATTCGACATGAATACCATAGGTCAATACAATAGGTTCTCAATACCATGGGCCATTTTTTTTTTATTGGTTATTTTTCCTTTTACTTAAACATTCCACATGAATACCATATGCCAATACAATAGGTTCTCAATACCATGGACCTTCTTTTTTTAAAAATTTTATAGGTTATTTTTCCTTTTAGTTAATTTGATTTTAAAGTTTTTATTTAATTTGATTTAATCAAAATGCTAAACATTATTTTATTTTTCGCATTTAATTTCATTTCATTGTTTTTTTTTTTAATATTTTGATCTAGTTAAAATGTTTACATTACATTAATTTTTTTATTTACTTTTATCTATAAGATTTTATTTTATTTTTATGTATATTGATTTAGTCTTACAATAGAACATTAAGTTACACATCTTATTCTTTTTTAATTTTTAATGTAATTTGACCATGTCAAAATGTTTACAAGACTGAACATTACAACATATATTCATACTAGATTGGAGAGGACATGTGAGAAAAACATTAGGGACAAATTAAATCTTAGAAATTAAGTCTTTCTACTTTTTATGATACGAACCTCCCCGTGTGCATTTCCTTCCATCCTATTTAGTACCACGAAACGCTATCAATTGAAATCCACAAATCGTTGTCTTCTAAGTTCAAAGTGTGTGTGTTTGAGCATCGGAGGCCAAGCGTGCATCGAAAGCGACTGTGTAAGAAATATATGGAGAGACAGAGCCTTATTTGTAGAGCCCATGGATAAATGTCCTCTCGGCCACTTCCTCCCGCAAGCGCTCTCCCACCGCTTAGTGTAAGCAAAGAAGGAGGTGTGAAGGGAGATGTCAGTGAATAAAGTGTGAAGGGAGCAGAGTGTGGCAATCCACAACAGTCATGGAGCCCTAAGTGGTGGTAACTCAGAGTCGAGGAGTGGTGTTAAGTGGTAACCGATAGTCGATATTAGGAGCATTGTGGAGGGATGAGGGGAGTGGGAGGGTCGGCAGGAGGTGAGGGGACGAAGGGAGGAGGGAGCGAAGGGACTATGGGAGACAATGGTGTTTTGCAGTGGTAGGGGAGCGGGAGTGAGAGAACTGTATTTCCCCGCCAAGATAGAAGTTCGAGATGAAGGATATTTTTTTTTAGTGCAAAGGCTTACTGACACCGAGTCATGAAAAGTGCTCTACTATTCTTGATTCTTCATTTAAGGAATCCAAATTTTTTCATTTAAATATAGATGAAGAGGTCATATATATTAAAAAATATAGGTTCAAAAATAGAAGTAAATCGAATGCATTGTTGCCTGTGGCATCAGGTTCAAAAATAGAGGTTCTGTCTAACAAGGTTTACTCGACAGAGGGAGGTAATATCTATGATGCATGTGATGTTGATATTCATCCTTCCATCTGGAGTTGAAAATTTGCAATGGAAAAGGGAATTTCATTGAAGCATATGCAAGAGAAATTTTTCCATCCCCAACTAATACTAGAAGAAAATCAGCTAAAAAAAATGCTACTCGAAAGGGAGCTGCTCTGATGCAGGAAACATACTGATGCATTGATATATTTACACTAGTACAACCTTTCAGGAAAGAAAATAATGCATTGGAATTAAGCAATGAAAATATCCGATCTCATGATCGCACCAACTGTGGAGTGGAAGAACGTTGTATGAACAACTAGACTATAATTATGTTCAACACTATTTTTACCAGGTATGCGAGCGCAAATGGAAAATGGAGCAGGTAAAATGCAGTTCTAACAGTCAAAGGATATTCCTCTTTGCAATATTAATAAAACACTCTATAAAGGTGGTGGTTTTAATTAGGAGAAAGGAAAAACTGCTATGTAGAGAGGCCACAAAACAAGTGGCTCAAAATGGAGCAAGGCCAACAATCACCCTCTCTGATACCATGTTAAACACATGCATGGGTAAACACACACATAGGAAAGACATGCATGAGTTATTTTACTATTAACCATAGATGTGATTTTATAGTGCATTATCTGTGACCCTTGGATTCCGCATTCTAAGGTCACTTGGACTCCTTTATGACTGTTCGGCTTCCACACCTACCCGTTGAGGATTAGGTGTCCAACACTATCTATTTCAAGAAAGGTTTCAATTTAAGCTCAGTGGTGAAATTATTAATCACATAATTGGGGTCATATGGCCTCTTTGGCATTAGAGCCAAATTTAATAAAGTAACATTTGAAATTTCCTTGAATGTATGACCAATATCAAAAAGTGCCAAAGTACCACACTGCAAAGGGAAATTAGGCCAAATGGCCTTCTTGGCATCTTTGAGTTGCTTAGAAATACAACTTACTACAAGTTGGTAAGCGATTTCCCTAGCTAATAGCTTATCAGGAACATAATAGAGCAAAACGTGGGGAGAAGCATAACTCCCGAAAACTCTGATATAGGTGAAATCATCTTCGGCAAACCATATGGAAACGGGAAAAATGTCTGTACTAGCCTCTTTAGAAATCCTAGGGGCTTTCTCATTAAAGATAATCTGATGCACAGGTAACATGACTCCATTGCAAATTTTATAAAAGTGTAAATGAAAATGTGACTCCCAAAGGGCTTTGTGGTAAATATGGATTGGAGTGGGGTCTTGGGTTGTCCATTTCCATCCCATGGTAGGAAAACTTGAACAAAAGAAAATTATGTCCATAACATAAGCACTCATGTAAAAGGGGGGTATTTCCCTAGAGGAAACACTTCTTTTACTTCTATAATCCATGATATTTCTGGTCATATTATCAGACAATATATTCACCCAATTCATAATTGAATAATTGTCGATTGTGTTAATTAAGAGGACCCAGTCTACGGAAAACCTAGTAGTATCTAGCTTTGCAAACAATCTACCTAACATTCTAGCAACATAACAATAAGGGGAGGGTAATTTTGCCATCGAGTACATATCGAGTTTGTCCCGTTTCAGCTTGCCTTGGTCATTTTTCCATCCCCTTATAACTTTCATCAGGTCTGTATGTTTCTTTCTAAAGCTTTGGACAAAAGCTTTGTCATAATTCTATTGCAGCATGGGTAAGCGGTACATTGTCCTCAAATATTCTACAGTGAATGAACCAATATTATCCATCTTTGAATTCTTAAAGGTCCTATCTTATATGTTAAGGTGGTCAATTACCCACTTTACCATATCTGTGTAGGGAAGAATCTTCAGCCTCATTGCTACTTTGTGAATAAATGAGCATGCAACGTCGAAGTAGGACGGGTCTGAGGAAACTAACGCGCCTGTTGTAGCTATTTTGACTATTTCACTTGGCTATTCATCCTTGAAGAGTTGGTACATTTCTTCCCATGAGGAACTATCACAATCATTGTTGCAGTTCATATCTGAGAACAATGGAGACATGCCTGAGTCTTCAACAACTAATGTTTTGGCAATTTCCTTACCTTTCTTTGTGATTCCAGTTATCCTTACTCCATTAGGAAGTTTCTTGAATTCATGTGAACATAGTAAACATAGATCTAAGATGAATGGAGAGAAGGATAGAGTTAAAACAATATAATAAAAAAATTGGCTCTCAATTATTCAAAACACTATTGAAGTAGATATCAATCTTTCGAACCTTACTCCCATAAATGTCGTTATTCACCTATAATTTTTCCTACCAAATCTCTTACACACCTTTACATAATATGTCTAATCTATCACTTTAAGACATTAGATCTTATATCTGGTTGATTAGATATGAATCATTTTGTGCGCTTGAGTAATAAGTATCAATATTGCATATCACAACTCTAAACCATAACCATTAGTTATGTTTTTCGTCACCGATGAATTTTGCGAAATGTGATCTTCGCAAATCACAGATCGCAATTTTCATGCGGTAATCAACTGTACATTTGGTTATTCACTGTGAAATGTAAATTCTACTAAGGAATCTTGTTGATGCTCTTTATTGGATCTTTGAAGTTTTATAATTTTTGCTTTTATTGATTTTTCAAGTCCGTTCCATCGCAATCTTTACCGGAATCGCTATAAGTTGCTTGTTTTAAAAGGTGCGATGTGATTTATTTTTAAAGGGGTGTTTAAAGTATTTGAAACAGGAATTCTATATGACTCAAAAAAATTTGTAGCGCATATCACAGTTCATAATTCTTATATATGTTGTAACTTATTCAGCTTGTAAGTTATGTGATTTGCGCTGAGCACTTTTAAAATCAAAGCAAAATAGGAAGAACCTTTATTTCCTAAAGTTTTAGACTTAGGATAAGATAAAATCAAGCTCATAATTTCTATTTATGTTTTAAAGGGTCCCCATTTATTGAATGTAAATGGGGGGTGTTGTATAGTACAACACATTGTCACCTCAAAGTTTGTACGAACCTCGAGTTGCTAAATGGATTTGAGGAGCCTATGGGAGTTACAGCACTCTTGGTGCAATACCAGGGCTCACTAGACCACATAACAATGGTTGACATGGGTGGATCATTGGTGACCAAGGTTATCCATGGTTGACCATTTGGCCATGGTTAACCATGTGGTATAATCTTAACTATCATTGACTATGCTTGACCATATTGATTATCACTAACCATAGTTCACTATGAGATACAGAGGAAACATTAGCAGCCATGGTTGTCATGATCAACCATAGTTGACCATGGATGACTTGATCAAATTATAGTTGATGAGGGTTTATTATGGTCAACATGTGATTGACTATGGGTGACTATGGTTGAACTTGAATGTCCATGTTTAATTACAATTGACTATAATAGATTATGGAATACCTTGGTTGACCATGCTTCACCAAGTTGACCATGGTTTAAACTACTTTGAACATGGTTGACCATGTTGTTTAAGATCAGACCATAGTTGATTGTGGTTTACCACTTAATTATAGGTTACCATGGTCAATCCTGACAAACCATGGTTGGCCATGGGTGATTTGAGCATCATATACTATGGTTCCCCATAGATGCTATAGTTCTCCATGGTTTACATTTCTTGGCATGATGACCATGGTTGAATTTAGTAGAGAAAGGTTGAAAACAATTGCACATGATTGATGATGTTTATCCATGCTTGAGTGTACTTTACCATTTTTTATCACATTGTACATGGTTGCTCACGATCGACCATGGTTTACCACGTTCAATTGTTAGGCCATGGTTGGTTAGTTAACCACATGTCTATGGTAGACTACGGGTGCCCATAGCTACCCATGTTTGAGCAAGGTTGACCATTTTGACCATGTTTCCCAAGTTCAAACTAGTGCGAGTTATAATTAACCACTTAATCGTGGTTGACCATCATGGATCACTAGACCACATTCGACCACGTATGCATGGTTAGCCATAATTTTATTTTATTTTCATAGTAAAAGAGATTTGCATATCAAGAGATGTCATCTGACGTGTTTGGTAGATCTCCATTAAGATGAATCTATGATAATTTAATTCCCCCCTTTAAATAGACAACATTCGACATGAATACCATAGGTCAATACAATAGGTTCTCAATACCATGGGCCATTTTTTTTTATTGGTTTGTTTTCCTTTTACTTAAACATTCCACATGAATACCATATGCCAATACAATAGGTTCTCAATACCATGGACCTTTTTTTTTTTAATTTATAGGTTACTTTTCCTTTTATTTAATTTGATTCCAAAGTTTTTATTTAATTTGATTTAATCAAAATGCTAAACATTATTTTATTTTTCGCATTTAATTTAATTTCATTGTTTGTTTTTTTAATATTTTGACCTAGTTAAAATGTTTACATTACATTAATTTTTTTATTTACTTTTATCTTTAAGATTTTATTTTATTTTTATGTATATTGATTTAGTATTATAGTAGAACATTAATTTACACATCTTATTCTTTTTTAATTTTTAATGTAATTTGACCATGTCAAAATGTTTACAAGACTGAACATTACAACATATCTTCATACTAGATTGGAGAGGACCTATGAGAAAAATGTTAGGGACAAATTACAATTTATAAATTATACTTTAGGTTAAAGTTTTATCAATTTTTAAATTTTTTTAGTCAGCTTAAAGTGGAGAAAATACGTCATAATTAATTTTTAGTTTTGATATAAATTATTATTACAATTACTTAAATTCATTTTTGTTATTTTCCACCTCTTTTAAATTATAATGGGGCCGATCCATATATATCAACTATTTTTACAAGAGAATTCTAGTAGTTTAGTTGACAATCCATTCGCATTAGGAGGATGTTATGAAGGTAAATCCTCTCTGCGGACAGAGACGATCCCTCTAGCCCTAGGGTGGGTCTAGTAATAAAAGGACACGCTAAAGTGTTGCTTCCTAGTTAATGAATGAAAAAAATACATGGTAGATTGCCTACCTTGAATCCAATGTTGTCGATGTTGGGGAAAGAGTAGTGGTCTCTCACTCCTACCTTGGCAAGTCACGATCCGTTTTCTGTCACGCTCAGATACCTGCACATAGGACAAAGAACAAGAAAAACATATGACAGAATAGTTTCACCCACAACTATTAGCCAATCAAAGAGGGCTAAACATATCGCATCAAATAAACATTATAACACAATAGTGGAACCAAATAGTAGTCATGTATATTAATGAGTAGAAGGAAGAGTACAACCCATACTTTGACGTCGCAATCTCCTCTAGCAGGGTTCAGATGAAACACGTCTCAAATATTAGTTAGGGAATTCAGACTCAAGCTCTCTTAGAAGTCATCGACTTGAGCTCTCTCAACACAATATTTCTTACTCTATCTCCTCTAGCAGCTTAGCTATAGTATAATTCTCTTAGTTCAGCTATTCAGCCGTTTAGCTAGCTTCTACTAAAGGAGATAGTTTCTTATATAGAGGGAAAAGAGGAAGTTGGGATCCCTAAAAAGGTGGGAGGGAGTCCTATCCTTTAGGAGAGTTCCAAGGGAGGTGGAAACTACTAACTAAAGGAAGGAGTCTATGGTTGTTTCATTTTAACCACTCCCAATGACTCATCCCCGATGTGGTTGGAATGGAACCTCCGCCTCTATTTTTTAAAAACATTCCATAAATGGCTTGGCATAGGTGTCTAACTGGCAGAGAGCGCCAAGTGGCGCGGGGTCAGTGTTAAATTTCCTGGTCGGTGCGAGGATGTAACGGGCTACTATCGCCAATGCAAAAATAGGGATTTTCACAGCTCTACTTAGGGAAATGTCAACAAGAAGAATGTTGTTTTCATGAAAAGGGATGCAAGGATGGTATTTGTAAAGCATGACACTATGTATTGGTCACAGAAATGACCCTCCAATGTGTGAGTTGGGGTTTGCAGGGACATTGAAAAAATGTTGTGTAACAGATGCCCCGTAAAGTATGAAGTCCAAGAGAGAGGGACGGGTGAAATGATTTATGAGAACGTGTTCAAACCAAACACCACTGTCGGAAGACCTACAATTACAAATACAACTGATATCTGTGATACATGAATCATGTGGCATGGGCGCAACCATCCAATCAAGAGAGTCATGCAATAAGTCACCATAATCCACAAAAATCCGCAGCCTGGAGTTTAACAAACAAAATCTAGGGTCTCGCGCTCCATCTCGACCTGAACAAGTACAATTTCGAGCATGCCAATGTATGAGATTAAGTCGAACATGTAGGAAAATCATCTGATTACCAGCAAATGATGAAATCTGTTAACATATGTGAGAGAAACCACCAATGATGACGATGGCCCTCAAGGTACAAAAGGTACAATATACAGAATGTGAAAAGTGCTCTGACGTCTTACATCCCCAGAATCACTCGATCGAAGGCCAATGATGTGAACCTTGCATCGAATACGAAAAACTTGCCATTGAGGGCATGCAGTTCCAAGGTACCGTCAAGGGAGTCTCTGTGATCAAATTCTAGATAATGAGTCAAGGTACAGGAAGTGACCTGGTCGAAGGAGGGCCAAAATGTTTCCCCACATCATCGACATGAGACAGAGGAACATGATGAAAGTGGATCAGGACCAATAGGATATCAGAGGAAGGTTGACAACTGTAGAGGCAAACTTCTCTTGAACATATCAACAACACGACACTGGATTTGGCAGTATTTGAAATCAAAGGATCTGAGGTCATGATGACATGGAAAAGAGCAGATGAGAGGACAAAAGAGATTACCCAAACCCATGGAGGAAAAAATGACAAAATGAGATGTCCCCAACCCGACACGAATGCAGACAAGTTCCTGTTCAAGAGCAACATACCGCCAACATAACTAAAACTTGGTTCCATTCCCCCCCACCATTTCTAGCGAGTACCCTAATTATTTTTTAAAAAAATCTTGAAGGGGATAGCATATGCTTGTAATGTAAGCTTTTCCTTCGGACAAATCCAACCTAGTGCATTTTACAAGCCCTAGGAAGGAGGAACTCGAAATAACGTCATGGTGACAAATTCCGATGTCATCAAGGTTTAACAAGTCTAGCAAAGGGAGAACTCGACATCTTTTCATGTTTAGAGAGTTTGAAAAGAAGGCAGAAAAGAAAACTCTAGCAGTCCCTTTTCGTAGGTAGTATCACAGATCCGAAAAGGTAGAAAACTGTGTCTGCGAGAACCTCTTAGTCATGATAGGCTAAGGTATTCCTTTTTCATAGATAATCCATCCCAGCCCAAAAAAGGGTTAAACATATACTAGGTAGATATCGTTTCACAACCATTTAATGAGTTCAAAATGACAAGAATCTCAACAATATTTTCAATTTTATAGAGTCAGAAAAAAGCTGAAAGGTGACTCCAGTAGTGACTTTTTCATGTTTTTACCGAGTTCAAAAAAGTATAAAATATAACTCATTAGTTCATCATTGTCGCATAAAAAACCTGTTGCTGCACAAGATACATGTGTAAAACCCATTTCTCGAAAATAATATAATAGAATGATCGAAAAACATGCCTTAAAACCTTATTAAGGTTGTGAAAAAGTTATCAAATGCCAAAAATGGTAAAACTAATTACTTTTCACTTTTTATCTCTTGTGGAGCAATAGTTACCCATTTTACTATGCAATCTTGCGGCGACGATAGCAGCCAATCCAGTAGATCAATCGCAAATCCGTCAACTCCAGGTAAGAGCTGAGATCTCTCTTGTCATTTTAATAATTTCTTGCTTCCTGCAATTTTCAATTTCAAATCTTGGGGGAGGAAATGTAAAAATTAGGGTTCCACGGTTGGCGCGAGTTTTGGGCACGGAGTCGCGCCAACTGCTTGATTTTTAACACTAGGGTGTGCCCATTGGCGCGACTGTTTTGGAAACAGTCGCGCCAATGGCACAAACCATTTTTAGCTAAAAATGCTCATCAAATACCCCAATTTTTTACAATTTAAAGGGTCAAAATTAATTAATACCACTCATGTGTGTGTGTTTGCAGGTAGAAAGAGGCAAAATGGTCATCGAATGGAAAGAATGGGAACATAGTGAAGAAAATGAACTAGCCATGGAAAATGAGGGAGTCATGGAAGCTCTCAGAAATTATGGTCTGAAAAAATTCTTCCTAACACCATGTCTCCAAGCCCAATGAGAATTAATGCAGTATCTAATCAGTATATGGGACGAAAATCAAGAGAAGCTCATCCTTCCGGATCAAGAACTTGAGATTGATGTCTCTGATGTGTACTTCATCACAGGATTATCACAGAGGGGTGCAACACCAATCCTAACTGGCACCCAGCCCTGCATGGAAAATATTACCATGGTGATAGACAGGGTATGTCCAGGAGCACCGAAGGGATCAGGTAGTGGGAAAGTTGATATACAAACTATCCCATATTTGACACTACATGTGGTTTTGCATACCATCACCCGAGCTGCAGGATCACAAGCACCGCATGAAGCAAAAAAGATACAATTGTTTCTTACTGTAGATTGCATGGCACCGACCATCTACAACTCGGCAAAGGCCGTGACCATAAACATGAAGCGCCAACTAACAAAATGCCAGAATACCAAACTGAAAAAATCTAGTTATTGATCTATTCTGGTATCATTCTTTTTGGAACGACTACCCATTTTTTAGCGACAGGAGGTTATAGTCCCGACACACTAGCGAGAAACCACAGATGGCTTGATGGGTAGCTTTGATGCCAAGGGCAGGGAGCGGTCAACATATTTCCTAGAGACCGAAATTATTTTATTAGCTCCATCGACAACTGATTGTCGTGGAGGGTTGGCCCTACTCTGGCACAGATTTCACTGATGATCCGGACCTCCCACTCCTGGAGGGAGAAGATTGGGATGAAGATTTGGGTGAGACTCATTTTTAAGTTTTATGATTATTATGATTTTTTTTATTTATGCATGTTCTGACATTAAATCCATGTGATACAGATGTTGGCCCAGAGAGACCTACTGGTATGTCATCAATAGCGAGGCAAATCCCTCGCGATTTTGACCCCCAAGGTGAGGGCGGCGAGGAAGATGAGATAGTGTGCAACCTAGAGGGGATCACACGAGAAGTCCTGGATTATGCATGTTTTGATGATGTTCCTCATGCCTACCTGAGACATACTGTAGGGGTGCCCAATCGAATTCACCGCTTGCTGAGGTGGCTAGTATGGGCCGTGACATGTTATCACGAGCACCATGCTGATTAGACACCTATGTTTTATTTTATCTGCATATTTGAGAGACATGATGTCTCAGGATGTAATAGAAACACACATATATTTTTTGAAGTTATGATGCACACGGTTTTAAACATGCGATATATATATATATATATATATATATATATATATATATATATATATATATATATATATATATATATATATATACATATTATTTCCCTACATGGATCTTTTACATATGATGATGCTTTTACAAATGATGCAAATGTCTATCTAATACAATGTTAACCACTTTATCAGTTAATGTGTTCATTTGTCTAGGAATATGTTGATAGGTAATAAAATCAAAATTTCTTTCCAACAAACAAATACGTAAATACAATCTCAGAATGTGCGGATTTCTAACTGAATAATGATTATTGAGTTGTAGAACAACAGGATGTGAATCTAGATTTACAAGCAATGCGCGTATGTCGAGGTCGATTGCCTCAGTTAATAGCTCAATGACAGTGCGATATTTAGCGACATTGTTTGTAGTTCGTCCTAGACAAATACCTTGTAGATCTATCAACTCACCAGCAAGATCATAAGTTACCTAGGCTGACGAAGAAAAATACAAGGTACTACGGGAAGCACCATCCATGAAACCGACATAAGGGATAATAGACATCTGCATAATAATCAAGACCCAATAAGGAGGAGAACGCTCAAAAAGCACATCAAACTAGAAAACATGTACAAAAATAAAAACAACACCTATGTACACTTATTATGCATGAATGACTCACGCATAATAGTTTTTGAGATACAACCCATTTCTGGGTTGTTCAAGAGCATGACCTTCGTAGTCAATTAGCTCATAGGCCCCATTCTGCAACACACATTTAACAATGTAGGGTCCATGCCACATAGGTTGAAATTTTCCTGCCCCTAGATTATCACGAGCTTGGTCGTATAGGAGGACGAGATCTCCTTCAATGAAATAACAAGGGGAAACTAATTGATCAAAATGAGATTTGACCCACTTTTTTTGTGCTTCAATAACGAGAGCAGCAAAGCGGCAGGTTTCATATAGCCTTTCTAAATAAAGGAGATTCTCTTCTTCTGGAGAAGTATTTGGCAGTAATTCAACAACCAACTTGAGTGAAGGTATTTCACATTCAATCGGAAGAGTAGCTTCCAGGCCATAAACCAACTGGAAGGAAGTGAACCCGGTTGCATTTTTTACTGAGGTTCGGTACACCCAAAGAGATGAAAATAACATGGGATGCCAATATTATTTGTGAATCCCAATCGTACATTGAAGCATTGTGACAAGAACTTTGTTCACAGCTTCAACCTAGCCATTGGCTTGAAGGTAGTATGGAGTTGAGCTGTCGTGACGTAGACCCACCTTAGAAGTCAACTCTGCCACCATATAATGCCGAAAATGGGAACCATGATTGGTAACGATGGCTTGAGGGACACCAAACCTAGCAATACTATGATTGAATATGAACTGAGCAGTTTTCTTACCGTCAGCGGCAAGTGTAGGAATTGCTTCGGCCCATTTGGTGAAGTAGTCCATGGCTACGATAATATAAGCATACCCCCAGCTGAGTGAGGGTTACACGTCATAAAATTGATGCCCCATTTCACAAAGGGACTAATGGTAATGACAGTATGAAGAGGAATGGGTGGTGCAGACAACTTGTGTTGATAAATTTGGAAACTATGGCATTTACGAACTGTGACAATATAGTCTTTGAAAATAGAAGGCCAAAAATAACTAGCACGAAGAATCTTCTATGCAGTAGCATAACCAGACATGTGATCGCCACAGGCACCACTATGACAATCATTTAGAGCTTTCTCAGCTTCCTCGAGAGTCAAACATCACCGGAGTATGGAATCAACTCCAATACGAGGTAGAGTATCTCCAACTATACGATAAGGTAAATCCTCTCTGTGGACAGAGATGATCCCTATAGCCCTAGGGTGGGTCTAGTAACAAAAGGACACGCTAAATTGTTGCTTCCTAGTTAATGAATGAACAAAAGACATTGTATATTGACCTACCTTGAATCCAACGCTATCGATGTTGCAGAAAGAGTAGTGGTCTCTCACTCCTGCCTTAGCAAGTCACGATTTGTTCACTATCACACTCAGATACCATCACATAGGACAAAGAATAAGAACAACATATGACAGAATAGTTTCACTCACAACTATTAGCCAGTCAAAGAGGGCTAAAAATATTGCATCAAATAAACATCATAACGCAATAGTGGAACCAAACAGTAGTCATGTATATTAATGAGTAGAAGGAAGAGTACAACCGATGCTTTGACGTCGCAATATCCTCCAGGAGGGTTCAGATGAAACGCATCTCAAATGTTGGTCAGGGAATTTGAACTCAGTCTCTCTTAGAAGTCATCGACTCGAGCTCTCTCAACACAATCTTTCTTACTCTATCTCCTCTAACAGCTTAGCTATAGTATAATTCTCTTAGTTCAGCTATTCAGTCGTTCAGGTAGCTTCTACTAAAGGAGATAGTTTCTTATATAGAAGGAAAATAGGAGGTTGGGATCCCTACAAAGGTGGGAGGGAGTCCTATCCTTTAGGATAGTTCCAAGGGAGGTGGAAACTACTAACTGAAGGAAGGAGTCCGTGGTTGTTTCAGTTCAACCACTCCTAATGACTCATCCCCGAGGTGGTTGGAATGGAACCTCCCCCTCTATTTTTAAAGAAAATTCCATAAATAGCTTAGCATGGGTGTCTAACTAGCATAGAGTGCCAAGTGGCGTGGGCTCACTGTTAAATTTCCTGGTCGGTGCGAGGATGTAACGGGATACTCGCACCAAGGAAAAAATAGGGATTTTCACAGCTCTTCTTAGGGAAATGTCAACAAGAAGAATGTTTTTTCCATCCAAAGGGATGCAAGGATGTTATTTGCAAGGCATAACACTGTGTATTGGTCACAGAAATGACCCTCCAATGTGCGTGTTGGGGATTACATGGACAGTGACAAAATGTTGTGTAACAGAGGATTAGTAGACTATGGGGAGGATTAGTAAACTATGGGGGACTTTCATAGATTATGATTGACTATAGTTCAACATGGTTAAGTTGAAATGGATGAGGAATCAATATAGTTGAATATTAATGACCATGCTTGACAACAATTGTGCACATTTAACTGCAACTCACTATGATAGATTGAATGACCCTTGCTAACCATGTCGACCATGGTAAACTCTAGTTTGAACATGTTGTCTAAGGTCAAACCATGGTTGAATTTTGTTGACCATGTTGAGGCTCATCAATAGGTACATTATAAAAGGTCATAATGCCATCCTCCAGCTTTAGAACTATCTATTTCTCACATTTATTTACATTTTGTTGTTATATTATTCTTAGTGAGAAGGGTAGAAAATGTTTGTCATATCATGTAGCCTAATATGGTTTAATTGAAGGAAATTGAGAAATTTTTGAGATAATTTCTATGTAGGGGATTTGAGTAGAAAACAAGGAGAGATTATAGGGGGTTGTCCACCCCCTTAACTCCCTCAATCAACCCAATATCACATCAAAATCTCTCTCGTTAGCTCGAGGTCATTTGCAGCCGAGAAAGTGAGAGTTATGAGGAGAAAATATCCACTTTTATCGAGTTGTAGAAGATAATATTTGTATTTTCTAGGGATTTTTTGGTAGCCACCCTCTTCTATAAATAAACATGTAGAAGAACTCATGAGGATTCGAGTTTTGTTTCCAGCTAGGTAGCTATTGAGCTCACACATTATTATTTTTTACTGTTATGTGATGTATTAGACCTTGATTCAATGATAATGAGAAGTTTTTATTTCATCCATTACTGAGTTAGTTTTAAAGGGCTAAGGCTCTTGGGTTTGGGCCCAACTCAGTAGCTTAGGTCCCTCTTGTGTACTTGTATCTTTCCTTTAGTTTCATAGTTTTTTTTAGTTTCTTTCATTTCAGTAGAAGAGTAGTACATAAAACTCTGTGATTGTAGCCTCTGCATCATCTCTCATGGGAGCATGAGTAGAAGGACTTCCAACTAAAGCCCAAAAACATTTTTTTTATGATTTCTTGGAAGAAGAATGGCGTGATTATCTTATTTATCATGTGCTTGTTATATCTTAGAATTTGTTTTGTTTATTAGATCATAATTATGGCATAGATTAAATAACATTCCTATTCAACTCATGTTTTACACTACTAATTGTTTTATTTTGTCTATGATAAATGGATGTATGAATGTAATGATTTCAGGGTTGTTTGAATCTGAAAGAAAGGACACCTTCATCACCTCCATCTTGGACTCCATCACTCCTTCTTCTGAAATCCAAATTTTGTCATCAATATTATGTTTTATGAGGTCATTTCCCATAACCACCGAGAGCATATCTTCTAGTGAAAAACAGACCCTCAAGGGTCTTTGAGCTTGGCTAGAGGTGTCCGTCACCCTTCACTCATCTGCCTCCACTTCCATCCACCTCCCACACCTTTCAACCACAATATTCACCTCTTGAACCTTCTTGTAGCATTAGAGGGCTTCATGTAGCAATACAAGGCTCCTATAACATACTTGTAGGTCCTCATTCTCCATCCAGTTTCGATACTTGCTGCAACTTGAACTTAGTTTAGGTTGTTTTTGACCGCGAGTTGTGGTTTCATGAGTATTGGAGGCTCTCAGGCCACTTCAAACCCTCCTCTTTCTTTGTTGAAAAAACAGAATAACATTAGTGCTTTTCATCACAGATTTGGCACAAGTAGGATAGTGATTTAAATGCAAGTGTGAGCTAGTTAAATAATAGATAGAATCTTGAGTTATGGTTTGGTAGGTTATGCAAGATAAATTAGTTTCTTTTCTGCAAATAGATTTGATGACTAGATAGATGATTGCAAGATAATGTAGTTTCCTTTCTATAAATATTTTATATTTTGCCTATTCATGATTTGTTTCAATATAATTTGAAAATTGAAGTTGATAGCATTTTCCTTTTCTCATTTAGGAGTAGTTTCTACATTGCATCTACATTACCTAGTTTTCACCCTAATTCACTAGGAGGAATGGCCTCGTAGCACTATTGATCAGAAATCCTAGTTGAGGGTGGCATGACTAGAATCCATCTAATGTTCATATAGCATTGTGTTGAGGCCTCGAAATTTCGTTGCAAAAACATAGGGGAAAACCACCTAGTCTAGACCTTATAGCAATTCCTTTTCCATTTGGTGTGGTGGCTCTGATTAGGGATAAAGGGACCAGTTTCTCAATAAGGATGATTTTGGGGTGTGTTTTGTTTATATCACATGAAAATGGGAAATTATTTTAATCTATCATATGAATTTATATAAAAATATCTATTTTACTATATACCTGGGGTGTTTCTTCCTTTATGCGATCTAAAAAGGTATCTTCCAACTATTAGTAATGAAGATTATTTAGCAATTGAAAGAGATGAAAATTATGTAAAGATAATTATTTTAACAAAATAGTTTGATTAAAATAATTTTGAAATGTATATCACATTTATATGTGTGATTATATATAAGATAAGAGACCATAAACAAATATCAGTACAAAAGTGCATTTAACATTAATTTATGATAACAGTTCAAATATATAATGTAGATAAAAAGATAATTGTTAATCTAGAAAGAAAAACTTAATGCATGAGAATGATTTAAAGATAAAAATATATAACGTGTAGAAGTATCATATATATGAAGTACAATAGTTTTCTGCTCCTCTTCACTTTGAAGAGATTTAAAGAGTACAATAGTGAAAAATCAGTTAAATAGCTTCAAATGTCAAAAGATAACAAATTTTGTTTCATTAATCCATCAAAGCGTTTACAAACTTATAGAAATGAATTCTTTGCAAATGTTTTTGAAAAATTTATGGACCCTTATCTAAATGCATGAGAATGATTCAAATACTACAATATGTTTAAAAATATATTATTACATAAAAATAGAGGATGTTTCAAACAACCATCCTTGTAAAGAGAAAAATTAAACTACAATCTAGGAACATAAAGTAACAACATAACTATGAGTGTTGATCCTCCTGTGCATTTGATCTTGAAGCTAAAAAATATCCATCATTGGCTTTATCTGAACTGGCTACGAAATTTTTGATCTGATCTGGCCCTTGAATACTACATTCGAAAGTGTTGGTTGCGACTTATTTTTTGACTCAGTTAATGACTAAAGAGTTAGACACTGATGATAAGGTTGGATCAGAAAATTCCAGTAATTTTCTTGATCAAACTTATTTATCTTTTTAATCATTTCCTCCTGCATCTTTGTCCTTTGTTTCCACTATGATTCTAATGGATTGAGTTCTGATAACACTTCAGTTGTGGATTCTTTAATAATATCAACTTTCAAAAGATGTTAATTAATGAATTCATTAATTTCATTTGTTAACCTTGATGCCTTTTCCGCTTCCTTTTCTGCTTGTCTCAGTTGTACTTCCCAATATTTAAATAAAATATCCTTGTGAAATTTATCTATCTGAGGTAGGTTAGCTTTCTTTCCTGAGTTATATCCTTACCACTGAATGAATTCATTAATCTTCTTATCAATTTTCTCACGCTCAAGTCTCCTATTAGCCACTTGTTGGATCAGGATTTTTCTTGTGTCACAGTAAGAGTTGGTAATTGAAGTTTGTTGAAAAATTGTTTCTTGTTGTTGCTTTAACTTTGAATTCATTTCCAGTGCTTCTCTTATGAACAGATCTAGTTGAGGTTGGATTTTTAATTTTTTTCATTTTCGCTTCAAGTTTTGTTTCTTTCTCTATAATATGCACCTAGCATTGTAAATTCATTCTTTCAAAATCATTTTGAAATTGAGAGATCTTCAATTCCATCTTCCTATTGGAGTTAAACTTTTCATGCTCTTGCAGTTTCTCTAACTCTTGTACTTTGTCTTATTTTTTCTTCAGTAGAAGTTGTACCTGGGTGGTTTTTATCAATGGTGGCAGTAGCATATGCTCCTATGTATTGTGATAACTTAGTTAGATGCTCTGTAGGATCTGCCAAAGGGTATTTCCATAGAATGTCAACAAATTCATTCATAAGATTAGAAACTATTTCATCCACTCTTCTCCTCTTTCTTCTCTTAACTACAACCTTATGATTAGGACTGTAGAAGACATCAAGTGAGGGTATTTCTTCAATCTGTAAAACAATTTTCTCTATAGGGTATGACAGAATGATCTTTTGATCATGAAATTTAGGTACCTGTTGTAGCAAACTTGCAATTTCCACTAAATTATGATAATGATCTGGCATTTTAAAACTTGTGGATTGACAAATATTATGCTTTGGTTGTGGTGTTTGCAGTGCCTTGGAAAAAAATTCCCATTCATTCTTCAAATATTTTGGCTAGGACTTCTCTGCCTGATCGAGTGTATTATGGATATGCTGAATTTCTTGAGAAGATGATCTAGCTCCATTAATTCCTCCTTCCATTTGAATTTCAATCCCTTTGATTACTTTATAAATTATTTTATTCGGGCTCTCATTCCTATTTTCGGATTCATTATTAGAGTGATCCAAATTCTGAGAATTATGTTGTGATTTCCTTGACTCATGACTAGATTTCTCTTGGGATTCATCTTCAGACATGTATTTGGCTTCGTTATCCAGGCTAATGCTTGGATTTGGTTTGTTGACATTTTCAATAAACAATAAATCCAAAGGAATTCTTTCCAGCCTCTTATTTCTATATGTTTGGAAAGCTTAAAAGTCATTTTAACTGAGCTAACTAATGCATTTTTTAGTACATCTGTGAACTTCTTGATGCAGGAGCATCAAGGCCAATTTTCATTATTTAATTATGTAATAAAGGGGGGTGTGACATTTTAATTGTTTTATTAATTAATTTGTTATTTTTAAATAAATTAGGAGAGAAATTATAAAAGTGAGGATTTTGTATATATTCATTTAATAATTAAAAAGATATGAGAGAAAATAGAATTAGGTAGCAAATTTAGGGAGTAGGAATTCTGTGTATGGGACTTTGTTGAGTCCACACCTAAAATGAATTTAAATTAGATTTAGTTGAGGATTAGGTGGAGAGATTTTTGGAATGAATTAAATTCATTATTTGTGCATAAATGTGAGTGTTTTTGTGAGGAAAAAAAACATAGTTGAAGAACTGAGATAGTGGAGAGTTGAGTGAGTGAGGAGAGGTTTGAAGGGCCAAGAGCTAGAGGTCGCCCAATGTGATATTTTGCCACATAATTTTGATATAGTTAATGGAGTTGATTTGCATGGCTCTTCCCGCCTTCATGTAAATTTGAGCTGAATGTTTTTTTTTATGGATTTATTCTATAGAATAATTGAACATTTTTTGATCTTGATTGGGTAGTAAGTTTCTTATATGCCAGGATCTGCTTTCTAGCAGAATCCCTGCATCATTTTGGTATTAGAGTGAGGGAAAGATACCTGTTTTGAATTTGCAAATACATATATATGTATGAAATATGTATAAGCTGTGGACGTAGGAATTAATGGTAAAGGGAGGATTTTTTCAATAAACATGAATGTTAAACGGAGGCAGCGTTACAATTAAAGGGCCAACGTTAAGGTAGTAGCAGCATTAAGAAGAATGGATGAACGGTGTAATGTGAAGAGACAACGTAGATGAAGAGGACAAAGTGATGGTGATGTCAGTCTGGTGTAGATTTTGAAGAGCACGGTGGCACTTAGAGCTGGCGGGTTAGCATGGAGTGAGAGAAGCGGATGATAGATCCAACCCTTCCCTCTCAGGTCCAAGCGGATTCGAATCTTACCTCAAACACACAGGCTATAAATTAGTTAGTTACTCATCTTTAATGACGAGTCCAGATGTTTGGCCTCTGGCCGACACATTCCAAGGTTTCAAAGGCATTTTCGTCACAACATTGGAGTTGTTCGAACTCTTCTATTGCAATTCCAAACTATCGAATTTCGTCAACAATTCAGCGGGCATTTCGGTTTAACATTCGACGAACAACAAGATAGCAAGATCGATGAATTATTTTTATTCATATGTATTAATGTTTGATGCGATGGTGTATATTGGTGTGCGGCCAAATCTACGAGTCGTGGTGTGGGCGTTCACAAAAGACAGCGTGAGGAGTATTATTGTTGTTTACCAATTTTGATGGAAGGCGCTTATTGCAATTAGGCCGAACAGTGGATACATAGTGCGGCGCGACAGTGGTCTCTTAAACCTGTGATGAATGAGAACTTGCAGAGTGATACGCACGGTGGTGTTGGCTCCTCATCGATCAATTTGGGTTAGATCCATGGCCAACCGTGTGAAGTTGCATGGAGGTTATGTAAGGTAAGAAACGTCGTGGGATCCGAGAGCTTTAAATACATGTTAGTTTTGGTTTTCGGTTTTAATCAAAGTCGAAGTTGATATCAGTTATTCATGTTGTATATGAGATTTTGAAAGTGTGGGAACATTATGTCATGAGCCAATTTTTATTGGTAATGTATGGTGGTATCTAGAAACCATCACCGTACGATTGGGATCAACGGAGATCCAATGGAGGATTCATTCGAATCTGCGTGGAGATTTACAAAGGTATGTTAATATGGCCAGAACATGAATGGTTGTTGGATTTTAGGTTCTAATCCAAATTTGAATGTTTCAACAAGAAATGAAAAGTTCCGTGAATTCTTGGAAAACAAAGTCATATATATGTTGGGTTTGATGATAAGACGAATATTAATTCAAAATGCCATATGGTGTGAGAACCGAAGTTTTCATTTTGGGTTTAAATGGACTTTGGAATGAAATGAATTGATATGCTGTGGGCATATCATATATTGAGTTTTTATAAAGTTTGAATGTTGGTTTGAACTCCCATGAGGAGAAGGCGAAGTTTGTAACTTTCGTTCAATTGAAATATTCGAATGTTTATTTGAATATCATGAGATGGGTTTATTATAATGGTTTTATAACCATTGTTTAAATAATAAAGCTTTCGCGTAAGAATTTGAAACCTGGGACGGATTGTATGTTTTTTTAAACCATCAGAATTGCAGAAAGGTGCTTTCAGATATTTTTAAATTTTCCAAGTAAATCTGAGGATTAATTTGATTGAAAAATGGGTCATGCATTTTATATGCATAGAGAGTGATAATGTGGGTTTAGCAGCACTCAGGTTGCTATCAAGTGGTATCATGTTATTTTGAATCCTTTAAATGAAATACCATTCTGATAGGATAGATGGTATGTGGTCTCAAGATAGTTACATGCATTCGTATAGGGGAAGCAAAAGTATATGGGCATGTAAGCAAGGGGCGTGGTAAATTGACCTGGCACACTTAGATTGACAAGAGATGGAACAAGATCAGACAGAGATCTTGAAGGTGAGTTGATTTGAACTCTGATGATATTTGAAGACTACTGTTGCAGATGTTGAGGTAACATTGAATGGAAAATAAATGAAAATGTGCTAATCCTGGATGACATAAAGAGAAATATGCATGTTTATTTGAGGAATTTTAGTATGCATAGTGTGATAACTTATTATGCATAATGTGGATTCTTCACAGTTTGGTTAAGTTATTTTGACAAGCATGTGGTGGAAAAAGAAGAATTATTTTGATTGATGATTGGAAATTGCTTGATGTTGTACACCTTTGTTTCACCATCATGTGAGAACATTTAGGGAGGGAATATTCAGGATGGAACAATGTACAAATGTACATCATTCATTGAAGAAGTTTCTTATTCTTTGTACACAATTAAAGAGATGTGAATTAATGTTGCATGGTGTATATAAGTGCAGGGAAATGTTTGCATTAAGATGACAAACTTGTGAGAATGCAAGTATTGATAGTGACGAAGATGGCACAAAGGAATGGAAACCAAAGGGTTGAGGTTGCAGAAAGAAAGGTTTACTAATAACCTTAATAGGAGCATGAGATGCAGTTCACAAAGAAGGGGAAGATGACTGTTGATAGTCATTTCCGGAAATCTGATGAAGAGTACGAGTGGGAGAAGGCTAGGATAAAAATTCACCTTGAATTGTTAATGGAGTTGTTGTAGGAAAATGTGAGAAACCAGACACATGGTTGGACCATGAGAAATAAGGTGAAGTGGCAGAAGCTACACACAAAGAGGGAAAAGAAGGTAAACATACAATTTATGGAGGAGTTGAGGAAGCTTGAGTAGATGTTGAGTTTTGAAGAACTCAGAGAGGCTGAGTTAAGAATGGATGTTCCCATTTGTGTCCCGGAACATGGTGAAATTCTGGGTGAAGAGATCAGTGAGGAAGATCTCATGAACTATTGGGATAGTTCAAAAGCATCTGAAGATGTGTTGGAAAGAGAAACAGGTGAGGCTATGAAGCCTTGCAATTTTTCTCACAGTTTATGTATGTTTGCAGGATGTGCGTAAGACAGTGAATAGTCTAATGGAACTGTCACAAAGGAGAATGAAACTCTTGAGGTAAAGTCTGGTAGAGAATTCCTTTCAGAGAAGGAAAATGTTGATTTGTTACAACACGAAGAAATCATAGATGAATTCTTGTTTGGGGTAAGATAGCACATCGAAGCTGTTATGGAATAGGAACAAAGTGGGAATGCTGAAGGAAAATTCCAAGGAGGTAAACAAGTGTATTTGTTTAATGGGATTGCTGACAAAATTTTAAAATGTAATGATGTTGAAACTAGGAAAATTCAGGAAGATTTCCAGAAGGAGAAGGGATGTAGTGATGAGACAGAAGGGAAATCTTCAGAATAACTGAATCAAATGAAGGATTCACAACAACAAAGAGAGATGTCAACTAAAGCATCCAGTGAAATCACAAGGTCTTATGTTTTTAAGACTAATGATTTGTGTGTGATGGCAGGTATATCACAGGATGTTGAACAAACTTTGAAGTTTGTTAAAGAAGAAGAGTTGAATCTGAAATCTATTCAAAATGATGCTGAGATAGCAAAATCTCAAAAAGAAATGAAGACAGAGGGGTCTCATGGAAATATTCAACAGAATATTGAAGCGGGGAAAGAAGGACCATCTAATGATTGGTCAACAACAAGTGAAGGTATGGAAATTTGTGTAAAATTTCCAAGTTCTACTCCAGTTGAGATTGTTAAGTTATACAGAAAGTTAGATCTTCAGAGAAGAGAGTTGGAAAAGTAGAGGATCTATGTTCAGGGAAAGTTACTGAAATACATATTTGAAGAACTGAGATAGTGGAGAGTTGAGTGAATGAGGAGAGGTTTGTAGGGCCAAGAGCCAAAGGCCGCTCAATGTAATATTTGGCCATAGAATTTTGATATAGTTAATGGACTTGATTTTCATGGCTCTTCCCTCCTTCATGTAAATTTGAGCTGAATGTTTTTTTCTTATGGATTTATTCTATAAAAGAAATGAACATTTTTTGATCTTGATTGGGAAGTAAGTTTCTTATATGCCAGGATCTACTTTCTAGCAGAATCCCTGCATCACTTCTCCATGCGTTGAAATAAATCATATATATATATATATATATAGATATATATATATATATATAGATATATATATATATATATATATATATATATATATATATATATATATATATATATATTAAGAAAGGTTTCAATTTAAGCTCGGTGGTGAAATTCCTAATCACATCATTAGGGTCATATGGCCTCTTTGGCATTGCAACCAAATTTAATAAAGTAACTTTTGAAACTTCCTTGAATGTATCACCAAGATCAAAAATGAAAAAGTACCACACTACAAAGGGAAATTAGGCCAAATGGCCTTCTTCGCATCTTTGAGTTGCTTAGAAATACCACTTACACAAGTTGGTAAGTGATTTCCCTAGCTAGTAGCTCATGAGGAACATAATAGGGAAAAACATGGGGAAAAGCATAACTCCCGAAAACTCTAATATATGTGAAATTATCTTCAACAAACCATCTAGCAATGGGAAAAACGTCTATACTAGCCTCTTTAGAAATTCTAGGGGCTTTCTCATTAAAGATAATCTGATGCATAGGTAATATGAATCCATTGAAAATTTTATAAAAGTGTAAATGAAAATTTGACTCCCAAAGGGCTCTGTGGTAAATATGGATTGGAGTGGGGTCTTGGGTTGTCCATTTCCATCCAATGGTAGGAAAACTTGAAAAAAATAAAATTGCATCCATAACACAAGCACTCATGTAAAAGGGGGGTAGTTACCTAGAGGAAACACTTATTTTACTTCTATAATCCATGATATTTCTGGCCATATTATTAGAAAAGATATTCACCCAATTCATAATTGAAGAATTGAAAATTGCGTCAATTAACGGGACCCAGTCTACGGAAAACCTAGTAGTATGTGGCTTTCCAAAAAATCTACATAACATTCCAGCATCATAGCAATAAGGGGAGGGTAATTATGCTATCAGGTACATATCAAGTTTGTCCCGTTTTAGCTTGCCTTGGTCATATTTCCATCCCTTTATAACTTTCATCAGGTGTGTATGTTTCTTTGTAAAGCTTTGGACAAAATCTTTGTCATAATTCTGTTGCAGCTGGGTAAGTGCTACATTGTCCTTAAATATTTTGCAGTGAATGAACCAATATTATCCAGCTTTGAATTCTTAAATGTCCTATCTGTTATGTTAAGGTGGTCAATTACCCACTTTACCATATCTGTGTAGGGAAGAATCTTTGGCCTCATTGCTACTTTGTGAAGAAATGAGCATGTAACGTCGAAGTAGGATGGGTAAGAGGAAACTGACGCATATGTTGTAGCTATTTTGACTATTACCCTTGGTTTTTCATCCTCGAATTGGTACATTGCTTCCCATGAGGAACTGCTGCAATCCTTTTTGCAAGTCGTATATGAGAATAATGGAGACATGTCTGAGTCTTCAACAACTGATGTTTGGGAAATTTCCTTGCCTTTCTTTATCATTCCATCTACCCTTACTCCATTAGGTGGTTTCATGAATTCAAGTGAACAGAGTAAAATTAGATCTAAGATGAATGGAGAGAAGGATAGATTTAAAACAATATAATCAAAAATCCAGTACTCAATTATTAGAAACACTATCAAAGAAGATATCAACCTTTCAAACCTTACTCCCATTAAATGCTATTAATCACCAATAATTCTTCCTATCAAATCTCTTACACAAGTTTACGTAATATGTCTAATCTGTCACTGTAAGACATTAGATCTTATATCTGGTTGATTAGATATGAATCATTTCACACACTTTAGAAATAAGTATCAATATTTCATATCGCAACTCTAAACCATTACCATTAGTTATGTTTTTCGTCACCAATGAATTTCACGAAATGCGATCTATGCAAATCGCAATTTTCATGCAGTAATCAACTTTACATTTGGTTATTCGCTGTGAAATGTGAAGTGTGCTAAGGAATCATGTTGATGCGCTTTATTGGATATTTGGAGTTTTATAATTGTTTATTTGATTGATTTGTTGGGTCTGGTCCATCGCAATCTTTACCGAATTGCTATAAGTTGATTGTTTTAAAAGGTGCGATGCGATTTATTTTTAAAGGGGTGTTTAAAGTATTTGAAAAGAGAATTATATATGACTCAAAAAAGGTTGTAGCACATATCGCATTTCACAATACTTATCTATGTTTTAACTTATTTGGCTTGTAAGTTATGCGATTTGTGATGAGCGCTTTTAAAATCAAAGAAAAAAGGGAAGAACCTTTATTTCCTAAAGTTTTAGACTTAGGCTAAGATAAAATCAAGCTAATAAATTTTTATTTATTTTTTAAAGGGTCCCTATTTATTGAAAATAAATGGGGGGTGTTGTATAGTACGACACATTGTGACCTCAAAGTTTGTAAGAACCTCGGGTTGATAAATGGAGTTGAGGAGCCTATGGGAGTTGCAACACTCTTGGTGCAATACAAGGCTCACTACACCACATAACCATGGTTTACAAGGGTGGTTCATTGGTGACCAAGGTTATCCATGGTTGACCATTTGGACATGGTCAATCATATTGTATAATCTTAACTATCATTAAATATGCTTGATCATGTTGATTATCACTGACCATAGTTCACTATGAGAGACAGAGGAAACATTAGCAGCCATGGTTATCATAGTCAACCATAGTTGACCATGGATGACATGATAAAATTATAGTTGATGAGGGTTTATTATGTTCAACATGTGATTGACTATGGGTGACTATGGTTGAACTTGAATTTCCATGTTTATTACAATTGACTATAATAGATTATGGAAGACCTTGGTTGACCATGCTTCACCAAGTTGACCATGGTTTGCACTAGTTTCAACATGGTTGACCATGTTGTTCAATATCATACCATAGTTGATTGTGGTTTACCACTTAATTATAGGTTAACATGGTCAATCATGACCAACCATGGTTGGCCATGGGTGATTTGAGCATCGTATATTATGGTTCCCCATGAGATGTTATAGTTCTCCATGGTTTACATTTCTTGGCATGATTGCTAGGGCTGAATTTAGTAGAGCACGGTTGAAAAACATTTCACATGATTGATGATGGATATCTATGCTTGAGTTTACTTTACCATTGTTGATCACATTGTACATGGTTTCTCACGATCGACTATGGTTTACCACTTTCAATTGTTTGAACAAGGTAGGTCATTGTTGGTTAATTGACCACATGTCTATGGTAGACTATGGGTGCCCATAGCTAAACATGTTTGAGCATGGTTGACCATTTTGACCATGTTGGGTAAGGTCAAACTAGTGCTAGTTATAATTAACCACTTAATCGTGGTTGACCATCACAGATCACTAGACCACATTCGACCACTTATGCATGGTTAGCCATGGTTTCCCATTGTTGAACATTATCGACCATGTTGAGTGAATTATCCATGGTTGACCACTTAACCATGGTTAAGCACATGACCATGGTTGACCAGGTTGTCTAATATTAACCATGGCTGACAATGGCTATCCATGTTTAGCCTCTCTTGACCATGTTTGGCCACAAATTATTATGGTTGACCATCACTGAACATGGTTGTCCATGATCACTATGCTGGTTGATGGTTGACCATGTAGATTATGTATGTCTACTATTGACCATTTTTTTACCATGATTGACTAGGATTGACTGGGGTTAACAATTTTTCCATCATTGTTCACTTGACCATGGTTGTCCACTAAACCAATGTTTAACACATGACCATGATTGAAAATATTATCTAAGATTAAGTATGGTTGTCCATTTACAACCATGTTTTCCGCATTTGACCATGGTCATCAAATTTTACAATGTTTAATCATGGTTGACCATGTTGACGAACATACACACAGTGAATCTAGAGATTGAATTATTTTGATGGAGCAGTGCTCATACAATGATCAGGTCTAAGTGATTCAGAGTTGCAGTGAGGGGAAGATGCAGTAATTGGTTGGAGGACCAAGAGTACAAGAAGAGAAATGGCAGAAGAGGCGTAGAGGAGGCAGCGCATCCACAAGAGTGATATGAATATGGGAAAAATAGTTTTTTTGTGCTATATCCCTCATCAGTATTAAATAAATGTGTTTAAGATCGTCTGAAATTAGCCAGTTATGTGAGGCCTTATGTGTCACGCTTATGTCTTTTAAGAGAAATTTCTTAAGTAAATTAGCTATTTAAAATACATGTACATCAAATTAATTGCAGAGAAATAAAACACAACAAACACATTACTTAGTAGCTAATAAAAAATTTCACCCCTCTTGTGCTACATCTCGATGGACCTGCTTCAATGGCTAGGCCCTCTTTGGATTAATGGTCAATTCTCTAATTACATGAACCTAAAGTGCTCCAATGTCTTTCAAACCTACTCCATTGGATTTAGAGGACCCAAAACCCTCAAAATAGACTCTTCAAGCTCTGAAAATGGTCTTCAAGTGAACTAGGCATGACCCCTTCCCCTGGTGGCCCCGGGCTTCTTTAATCTTCAAAGTTGAAAAATCACTTACAGAAGTTATCCAACGCCTCTAAAACCTGCACCATAGTTCCTAGTGCATCCAAATCATCTAGGAATGGCTCTTTTTGGGCCAAAATTGATCAAAATATGCCAAATTTATGGCTTCTTAATTTTTCCCTAAGAACACTCCTCCACAACTGGAGAAACTCTAGTTAGCACCGCCAAATGTGGAAGTGGCGCCGAAATTAGCAGAATTAATGTTAGAATTTCCAAAGGCACAACAACCTGGACACTACACTCTTTTTTGGGGCCTCCGAATGACAAATTACCACCACCAGCAGGTTTATATTGATGATGGCAGTGTCGGTGCAGGCGTTAAGGAGAGCTGCTCAAATTTTGTTACTGTGCTTTCTAGTTCAGGAGGAATTTGTTCCTGATCCTTAATTCCACTCTCAGTCATCAAAATTTAATAAATCTGCTTGATTTATTTAATAAAATAATATGCGGAAGAAAAAGTCCTCTTTACCCTTCGGAAACATTATAATGCAATTTAATGAATGTTTCAATCCTTCGAAAATGTAATAGTTTACTTTTACACAATGTTTAAAAAAACCTTCGAAATTGGGGTTTCAGATCTAAAAAAATTTAATAAAATTCTATTGCAATAGCCCATCGGTTCCATACCTTTGTTTAAACCCCGTGTCACTCCCGACGCGAACACTGTCAGATCTCCAACGCAAATGATCGAGCGGCTATCGCGTTCAATCAACCCCGGTGACTTATCCAACCAAAGTCATGTGAAATCAGCGGTTTTAACACTGTGACGTGTCGAGTTCTTACTCAATCACGTTCAAATAGAACAAAACCGCTCACATGCCAAAAGTTGTGCGACAACAGTGACCAGTTTCTCCCAAAACCACTTGGTCTACAAAATTTTGTTTTCAAACGCATTTAAACACAGATTTTTCGCTTCTTTTCCATTTTCCCTTTAGTTTCTCTGGAAACCTCTTTTCCACTGTGTAACTCAATCAATATAGATCATTTTTCGACTATTCAATCCTAAGCCAAAGAACCAGAATCCCTTCAATTTCCTCTGAATATTTTACACAAAAACTAATCATATGTAAATTCTACACAAAATATTAATCAAATGGATTTTTTGAGAGATGAACCCTCCGGGAATTTTCCAAGCAAAAACAAATAAATAAATTCTGCAATTTTATTAAATCAGAGGCAAAACCCTCTAAATCAATTCTTCCATGGCCCAAATTCGATTTTCTCCTTCTTAGAAGTTACATTTTATAGGATTTTACATAACAGTCGACCTCCTCTTGAGGATCGAATTCTCCTAATTTAGATAAAAATCCTAATTACATAATATCTTCCCTAAATCTATCAACTGAAAGATAAATATACTAAATCTAATCTAAAACAGTTCAACCTTCCTAGATACTAGTTCAACCATATCTAGTAAAACTGTAAATTGACGGCTAAAGGTACTAACACCTTTGCTTGTAAACTTTTTTTTTGGATTTTTGGAATAATTAATGAAGCCTTTTGTCTCTAAGCCTCATGCTCCTGCATCAGACTCCCGAGGACAAAAAATCTTCATGGGCTCCTATCCATGAGCTCCTCCACAGAACTGCCCAATTTCTGTAGCATGGTTTCTGTCATCCAGGTAGCATCCTCAATTTGCTGATCCCTCCACTTGATCAAATATTGAAAATACTCCTGTCCTCTGGTCTTCTTAAACACTTTCTTATCTAAGATCCTCTCTGGTTTTAATGTCTTTGCTGTGGGTAACTGTTTTACCCAGCCAATCTTTTCTCTGTCTTCTAGTCTGTCATCTGTGCCACTATCTTCATATCTGTACAAACCAACAACATTGAATATTGGACATATTCCAATATCATATGGTAATTCAATTTCATAAGCATTTGCAGAAAACTTTCTCAATATCATGTATGGTCCTATCTTTTTGAATTTTAACTTGTTATACTTCCTCTTTGGAAATCTTTCTTTTCTTAAGTGTGCTAAAACCAAATCACCAACTTCAAAATTAACTTTTCTTTTGCTCAAATCTGCTCTGTTCTTGTACTTGATGTTGTTTTCTTGTAGCTGCTGCTTTACCTGTTCATGTATTGCTTGAATTTCTGAAGCAAAATCCTCTCCTTCAGCACTTCTCATTTCTACTTTTCCCAAGTTCCTCAATTCAGATAATCCTCTTGGGTGCATTCCATAAACTATATGGAATGGAATCTGCCCTGTAATTCTATTAGGTGAATCATTATATGCATACTCTGCCTGTGGTAAAATATGATCCCACTGTTTAGGATGTTCTCCTGCAAGACTTCTCAAAAGATTACCCAAACTTCTATTCACTACTTCAGTCTACCCATCAGTCTGAGGGTGATAAGCTGAGCTGAAACTTAGTTTAGTACAAATATTCTTCCACAATGTCCTCCAAAAATGACCAAAAAATCTGGTATCTCTATCAGAGACAATAATTTAGGTAATCCATGTAATCTGACAATCTCCTTGAAAAGAAAATTGGCAACATGAGTAGCATCACTGGTTTTATAACATGGAATAAAATGTGCCATGTTTGAAAATCTGTCAACTACAACATAAATTGCATCATTTCCTCTCTGTGTCTTAGGAAATCGTAAAACAAAATCCATACTTACCATATCCCAAGGTCTGTCTGGAATAGGTAATGGAATGTACAAACCTGCATTTTGACTTTTCCCTTTTGCATATTGACAAATTTTACAATTCTTCACATACTTTTCCACTTCAGATCTCATATTTGGCCAAAAATAAAAATTACTTAGTTGCTCATAAGTCTTATCAACACCAAAATGTCCAGCAAGCCCACCACTATGTTTTTCCCTGATTAAATTTTCTCTCATAGAACAATTTGGTATGCACAACTGATTTCTTTTAAACAATAAACCCTCTTGCAAGAAATAATCTAATCACTGACTTCTGTCTACCAAAATAGGATTACAACATGCTTCAAATGCTTCTTCGAAATCCAAATCTATCTTATAGAGTTCTTTAAGAAAATCAAAACCTAACACTTGAATTTGACTTTCTTGAACAAGAATGCTTTTCCTACTCAAGGAATCAGCTATCTTGTTTGCTTGACCAATTATATGCTTCAATAAAAAGTTAAAACTTTGAAGATACTCAACCCATTTTGCATGTTTTTTATTCAATTTAGGCTGTTGCATAATATACTGTAAAGCATGATTATATTAATATAGCACAAATTATTTAGACATTAAATAATGTCTCCACTTCTTCAAAGACTGTACAATTGCATAAAATTCCTTGTCATAAGAAGAGTACTTCCTCATTTTCTCATTCAGCTTCTCACTGAAATATGCTACAGGTCTATCTTCTTAACTTAATACAGCTCCAATAGCTTCCCCACTGGCATCACATTTTACTTGAAAAGTTTTATTAAAATCAAGCAAAACTAAGACAGGTTTCTTAGTTATCTTTTGCTTTAAGAACTAAAAATTCCTTTCAGCTTTAGTAGTCCACTTGAATGGTTTTTTTTCCTTATTTATGGTTTCAATGATAGGTGCATTTATCTTACTAAAATTCCTTATGAATTTTCTATAAAAACTAGCAAGACCATGAAAAATTCTACCTCCAAAACGCTTTTAGGTGAAGGCCACTCCACAATTGCCTTTATCTTCTCTGGATCCATTTTTAATCCTTCAACAGAAACAACAAAACCTAGATATACCAATTCTTCTTTCATGAATGAACATTTATTTAAATTTATTAGTAACTTCTCTTGATATAACTTCCTTAAGGCATAATTAAGATGTCTCGGGTGTTCTTCCTTTGCTTTGCTGTAAATTAATATATCATCCAGATATACTATTGCAAATTTACCAATAAATTCCTTCAATACTTCATTCATGAGCCTCATAAATGTGCTAGGTGCATTTGATAAACCAAAAGGCATTACCATCCATTCATACAATCCCTCATTTGTTTTAAAGGTTGTTTTCCATTCATCTCCTTCCCTTGTCCTAATTTGATGATACCAACTTTTCAAATCTAGTTTTGAAAAATAACTTGCTCCACTCAAACAATCCATCACATCTTCAATTCTAGGTAAAGGAAATCTATACCTGATTGTTATCTTATTAATTTCTCTTGAATCAGTGCACATTATCCAACCTCCATATTTCTTCGGACTTAATACTGTAGGTACTGCACAAGGACTCAAACCTTTGTCAACCAATTCTTGTACTTGCTTTCTGATTTCTTAATTTTCTGTAGGAGTCATTCTATAGGCTACTTTGTTTGGAAAATTTGATCCTGGAATCAAATCTATCTGATGGTTGATTCTTCTTACAAGTGGTAATTCACCAGGCAAATAATCCACAATAATATCACAATAATTCTCCAACATTTCTTGAATTTCAATTGGCAAATCAGAAATTTTAGTAGAAGTAAATAGTACCTGTTGTCGACAAATGTTGTCTCTCCTAGAGACAGCCTAGAGTTTCCATAGACCAGTGCCTAGGACATATTATCATAGCAAGGAGCATATAATAAAGCTGGGGTGTCAATCCAAAGGCTCTCCTGCTATCTCTTGTAGAACAAGGAAATTGATTTTTATGGGACCAGAACTTACAGAAACTGCCACAAGGAAAGTAAGGTTGCAGAGACAAGATGCAAAGCTACAACACAAAAGCATCAGACAGTTAAGAGACAATTTACTGTAAAGAGGTCCGATTCAAATAATATGCCACAGAAATCAAATATCAGAGGGTGTGTGTGGTGAAAGAAATATAAGGAGATATTAGTTATCTTTGGTCTGATACCCAGATACAAAACAGAACCATATATGGGCTTATCATTCTAATAATCCATACATGAAAATAGCGTTTTAAAAGCACCCTCCCAAAGAAACTAATATAGCAGAAAGATGGATGAAATGAACATGAAACAGTATATCATGCCTGAGCCATATTTAAAGCGCTTGATTGATACAAGTATGGGTATCAACTAGGATAAATCCTTACCTAAAATTAGTGAGCCACTCGCATTCCAGTACATGATACAAGAAGATGGATGAAATGAAATGTTGTATTAAAAACATAAAAGGAAGTTACATACTGTGGGATACCAAAGACCAGAACCCTCTAATACAGATAGAAATCCTCATCACTGAAACCCTACGGGCTCTGAGCCTTCATACAAAAGCTTATACAAAATGTATACAAAAATGCCTTTCACTGCACAATTCTCTGATAAAAATCTGGAACCTCTACAATGTCTTTCTTCTGGGTTTTTATAGAGGAAGAAGGAGAAAAACTAATAAAGGAAGTAGGTGAAAACATTTAATTGTTTCATTGAAACAAAATGGTGAAAAAGTGCCATCCCATACTACTGGATGACCATGCTGAGCTGTGTGTACTCTGTTTCCTGCAGAAATAAATGCATTGGGTAGAAAATATCTTCAGGAACACGGTATAGAGAGAAATTCACCTGAACATTCTGTCCTTTCCTGAAGAAAATCTGGCTGAAATAAACCTTGAGGGCATTGTTTTCTGTGAAGAGATCCTTCTAGTGATCTGTAGGGTCTTCGATTCAAGACTTTGCCTCCAAAAGGTTGTGTAAAAGCCCCAAAGTCCTTAAATGCATTTCTTTAATCCCCTGCTCTTCATTGATATTCTCTATCTATGCCATTAATTCTTCATTTTCCTAACCAGTGCATTTGAATGACCCTGGAGGTTTTAATAGATTTAGATCCTTGCTTTCTTTAATGGTGATCATATCATAGCAACTCCAGAATATTTTTCCATAAATTTTTCTCCTAAAACAGGGTCCTGTCATGCGTTCTCGGCTTCTGAAATGGAGGCGGTGAATCATGATAATTCTCTGCCGCGGAAAACCTGCAAAACCACAAACTCGTTAAAGAAAACCTAGATACAGGTATGGTGACAATGACCACGGAATGGTGATATGGACTGAGTGAAACGATGAGAAGATGCAGGGTGACGGAGGAATGAAGGGTGACAATGAAAAATACAGTGGGGCGACAATGAATGCACGAGGTGGAGATACGTAACATAAACACTAGAATGTGACACGTAAACGTAGTATATGGATGGTGGGGGAAAACACAGATGAAACGTGGGTGTACGAAAATCCAAGCGGGAGGGAAGACGTGGAGGCGGACTTGGTCAATCAACGGGATGTGTGAACAATTCTGGGCCATACGATCTTGAAACCAGATCAACAGCTGGGAATGCATGGGAAAGAAATGAGTTGGCGGGCCCGGGACGATTTATATGAGGACTAAACTCTGCGCAGCTCCGAAGGATGATAGCCGTCGGATGAAGACTCACAAATCTAACGGCTCACATCAATTTCGATGCGCGTCTACGACCAAAGGATAACTCGCGAAATGGAGCAGTTTTGGAACAGTGGCCTAGGACGTGTGGCGCATAATGTATGGAATCGCTACAATTCGCATAAAACCGCCAGCCCTTCAAAAGTGGTGCGAAATAAACAAGCCGGTTTTGGAATGGGTGCGGGCGTGGGGACCACCAGAACAAAGGAGATTTTGAGCCATTGCTTTGTGTTTCGATCCAATGGTCCGGAGCGGGCGCGATAGATATATACGTTAGGCGCCCTTGGGACTTAACACTCAGTCACAGGCTTTGATCACATTAGACAGTAAGATATAGAGGGCCATGACTAAAGGGGCTGGACCTCTTATGACTTCGAATACACATCTGTGGCACTTTCAAATGCATTTTAGGGGGTGGGAAAGGCTGCGGTAAGTGAAAATAAATTTCTCAAGCCAGGATAAGGAATTTTGAAAGATTCAAGAGGGGCAGATGGGAAAATTTTTTAATAGGGGTCTGACCTAGATAACATCGGCTCCAACTGGGGACGACACGTTCATCCTTGGATGTGTCGAGAACTTGCAGACCACTCGATCATCTTCTGTGAACTATGTTGTTCATCCCCGCTGCATTTTTCCTCACAATTCGTCAGCACACGTCCCTTATTGAAACAAGGACTGAAACAAAATTTATATACAATTATGGTACAACAGGCACTCCCTGCCTGAATCAGAATCGGAAGTAGGGCTTCAGAAATTGGCCGTTTACATGGGATTCAAGCAGATCACCCTGTAAGTTCTCCAACAGAAAAGTATTATTGCCTCTTTGTTTCATTATTTTGAAAGGACCAAACCAGAGGGGATCAAATTTGCCATGCTTTCCTTTTTCAGCCCTCCTTACATCCCATCTGAGCACCAGGCCACCAATCTGCAATTTTTTGTCTTTAGCATGTTGATCAAATACATGTTTCATTTTCTCTTGATATTTTGTTAACCTCTGATTCACTTGGTCCCGTGTTTCCTCTAATTCCACCAATTGATTTATTCTCCTGACCATATCATCAGGTTCCTCCTGGATTTCTTTCATGAAACGTGCCACTGGTAAGGCCAGCTGCACGGGAAACACTGCTGCTCGTCCGTATACCAACTCATAGGGAGATTTCCCAGTTTCTCTCTTGCTAGTGATTCTATTCGCCCATAGAGAAAATTTCAATTGGGAATCCCAATTCTTCTGATTTTCATTTATAGTTTTCTTCAAGGCCCTCACTAAAGTTTTGTTGGAAGATTCTGCCAAGCCATTTCCCTGTGGATAGTAGGCTGTGGAATGATTTAGTGCAATATTATGTTGTTGGCAGAAATTTACAAATTTTGCAGATTTGAAGGCCTGTGCATTATCAGTTACTATTCTAGTAGGGTAGCCAAATCTTGATATAATGTTTTCTTCCATAAACTTTATGATTACTGCATCTATATCATTTCTTGCAGGTATGGCTTCCACCCATTTTGTAAAATAATCTGTGGCTGTTAATATCCATTTATGCTGTCCACTTGAGGGTGGGTGGATTTCACCTATAAAATCTATTCCCCATTGTTGAAATGGTTCATCTACATGAACTAGAATCAAGGGCAGAGCTGCTAATTTCTGCCTTTCAGCAAATTTTTGACACTTATCACATGCTCTAACCCAAGTAAAAACATCTCCAAATAATTTTGGCCAGTAGAAACCAGCCTTCAGGATTTTATGAGCTATGGCCCTCCAGCTGTAATGACCTCCACAAATTCCCTAATGAAATTCTATCGTTATACTTTCTATTTCATTTTCTGTGAGGCACAATAATAGTATGCCTGAAGGATCTCTCCAATATAACTGGCCATTAGCAACTATATACTTTTGTGATTTCAATCTTAGGGCCTTGTATTTTGCTTTATCACAACTTGGAGGACAGCTGAGTGTCAAAAGATATTCTACTATTTCTTGGTACCAAGGACTGGTGAGAAACTTCATGTGTACTTTCTGAGTAGCCATCTCCAGGCCTTGATGCTCTTTTTCTTTTTCAGACTCTTCATTTGCTACCATGGTCAAATTCATTCCCAGAGCCTGATAGTTTGATTCGGATAGAATTTTTGCAAGCTCCTGTCCTTTGATCAACTTAGTAGGTCTGATATCCAAATCATATTCTTGTATCTTTGCAATCCACCTCCCTCTTTTTCCTTCACTATCTCCCTGAACAAGGATATCCTTTACAGCTGTAGTAGGCACGAATGCAGTAAATTGAGACTACAAAACATACGTTCTAAAGGCTTTGGGGGACTTCACCAAGGCATATGCCTTCTTTTCTAATATATTGTATTTCAGTTCTGCATCATGGAGCACTCGGCTGAAAAAAGGCAATAGGCTGCTCATATCCATCTTCATTTTTCTGCAATAACACTCCAGCTATTGTATGAGGTGAAGCAAATGAAAAGATCATAAATGGTTTTGTATAATCAAGTCTAGCTAGTACAGGAGCTTCTGTAAATGCATGTTTTATCCCGGTGAATGCATCTCTAGATTCCTGAGACCATTTTACTTCATTATTCTTTTTCAACATATCAGTTATATGCCTAACTATCTCAGCATAGTTAGGAATAAATCTTCTCAGGAAATTTATCCGGCCTAAAAATACTTGCACTTCCTTCTTATTTCTAGGGATAGGGATGCTATTTATAACCTCTACTCTTTTGGGGTCTATCCTTACCCTGTCTTTAGTTACAATATGCCCCAAAAGTTTGCCTTCCTCTAATGCAAATAAAGACTTTTGTGGATTAAGAGAACGACCATACCTTCTGCATTTTTCAAAAGCTCTTCGTAAATGCTCAATGTGTTCATCATCATTTTTTGAAAACACTGTAATATCATCAAGGTACACCACCAAAAATTTATCTTTCTCCCAAAAAAAAGCAATATCCATGGCCCTTTGAAAAGTGGCCCCTGCATTAATCAATCCAAAAGGCATCCTGGCATACATAAATGTTCCCCATGGCATGGTGAAAGCAGTCTTCTTTTGATCTTCTGGAAGTACAGCCACCTGATTATAACCAAAAAATCCATCCATCATGGACATCCTAGAAGCTCCCACTACTTTCTGCAGGATGTAGTCCATTTTGGGCAGTGGATAATTATCTTTTAAATATGCTCTATTTAAATTCCTGAAATCCACACACAACCTTATTTCTCCATTCTTCTTTCGAACAGGGAAAAGGTTTGCCACCCATTCTGAGTACCTCAATGGTACAATTCTTTTGGCCTTTAGCATTTTCTTGATTTCTTTTTCAATAGAGGGAAGCAGGAGATGATTTATCTATCTAAGCTTCTGCTTATAAGCTTTTGCATATTCCCTCAGAGGAATTTTATGTTGCATTATACTAATATCAAAAGTGTTAAGGTCCTGATAGGAACATGTGAACACATCCCTGTATGACTGAAATAATCTCAGGTATTTGTGTTTGTATTCTTCTGGGACCTTCTTAGATAGTTTGACAATTTTAGGATCAACCTCAGTACCCAGATTCAGATCTTCCACCTGATTTTATTCTACCACTTTACTAGGTTGCAATGGGATATCATTCTTATCAAATAATATTTCTAGAAGCACCAGCCCTCTAGGGATGACGTTTCCTTTCAGCTGCAACACTTTGCTTCCTTCGATTCTCTCCTCCCATTTATTTTCTGAAACCTTCTCAGCCTCATCTTCTTCACAATCATCAATCTCCATATTAGAGAATTCTCCCACTGTTTCCAGGAATCTCTTCATTTTTTCTTCATCTTCAAATACCTGTCAGTGCTTGATATTATCTGGAATTGATGGTCTATAACGTACCTCAATTTCATACCTCAGGAGAGGATTCTGAGGAGGACGAAATGCACTAGCAGCTACAGCAAGAGAATCTGCCATTCTATTCTGCTCCCGGGGCATGAACTGGATATTGAATGCCAAGAATAATTTCGTCACCGTGTCCCAAACTTCATTCCTATACGTTCTCAATCGAGGATGCTTAGTTTGACATCGATTTCTGATTTGTCTGACCACTAGCTCAGAGTCTCCCAGGGCCTTTAAACATTGTATGCCCATGCTCCTGGCTGTCTGCAATCCTGCCCATGCTCCTGGCTGTCTGCAATCCTAATAGCAGCTACATTATTAGTAGCTTCGTATTCCAATTTAAAAGACAGTGGGATCCATTTTCCTGTGGGAGAGATGAATAATACTCCAGCCCCATTACCTTCTCTTGAATTTGCTCCATCAAAATGTAGATTCCATACTCCTACTTCATGATTCTCTGAAGGCTGCTCAGTCTTGATTTGGTAGAAGGAAGGCTCATGAGAAAAATTTTGATCTTCTTCTAACATTAAACATGAGAAATCTATTTCTTTGATGTAGACTGGTGAATTCTCTGAGCTGTCAGCCTTAGTCACCATCTTGAAAAATATGGTTTCTCTGTATAATCTCCTCTCCTGGCTACCAAAAATAGGGATGGTGGCATATGTTAGATCCATCTTGAGTGACCCACCAATCTTTGTTCCCCAGGACCTTGACAGCAGCATGCCAAAGCGGGCTGGGATATCAGCCACCACAATGTCCATTACCACACTTTTTGCTGGAATTTGGGCCAGGTTGACTACTAGATCCTTAATCATCCCTAAACATTTAACTCTTTTGGAATCAAATGAATAGAGGTCTTTATACGGGCGTGTGATATGTAGTCCTAGTTGTTCCATGACTGATAGAGGCATAAGATTATGCGAAGCCCCAGAATCTAACATACAATTGTGAAACAGGAGGTCATGAATCACCAGAGACACATAGAAGGGAGGAGTAGAAGGATCTATCTCCTCGACATGAGGGCCAAACACAACCATGGGTCTTTATTCTTGAAGGTTAAGATTGTCTAGAATCATTGGTGTTTCAGGAGGGAACAATAAAGAAGTGACTTGAGATTGATAAACAGGTTGTTTCAACAGTTCAGTCAAGGGGACTGGGATTTTGAATTTCTCAAGTTCTTTTTGTAGATTGAAAGCAGGGGGGGACCTTTCCATTACGGCTTCTTTTGACTCTTTATTTTCAGCTGAGGGTTTAACTTCTTTTGACACAGACTCAGCATTAGGGACTTGGTCATTAGACTGCAAAGGCTTGTTTAGAGGACTCTTACCTTTATCTGTGTCTTTCTGCATTGTTGGTTCCATTTGAGCAGGTGCCTCGTTCGGGGGAGGCTCTTCTTCTTGATCTTGAGTTCGAGTCCTCTTCCTTGAAGATCTGAGATCATATTTTCTATTGAATTGTGCTAGCATAAAGTCCTCAAATTGTTTACAAAAATGATCAACTTCTGCTTCTTCTATGTCTCCAAACTCTTCTTCTTCTTGCAACGGGCATTCTATCTCATAGGAAACATCTTTAGCAGGGTTATCTTCTGGACCATCTAAGTACAAGGGATGTGGTACTTGATCTGGTTGCTCCTTTGTTTCCCTTGGCAATATCTGCAGGGGTGGCTTTCTATGCTGAGGATTGTAACCTCTATTTGGAGCATTATAAAAATTCTTGGGGGCTGCATTCTTGGCCTCCAATTCAATCTTAACCAGCTTTTTAATCATTTTGCTAATTTCCTCCATCCTGTCAGGGTCTCTATCCTGATTTGAAGTAGATACTTCCTCTTTGCCCCTTCTTCCTCCCTTTTAATTTTCCAGTGGAGGCAAAGTTTGCTTCCAACTCAAGAGCATCTGACTGAGCATCATCTAGGGTGGCAGGCTTTCTTTCTCTGAGAGAGAAACCAAAATCTGAGTCAAAGGCTGTTATGAAAACAACTTTGGCAGCATTTTGATGAGGCTTCATATCTGCAGGGAGGTTTAGATATAACTTATTGAATCTTTTGATAAATTCTGACACCCCTTCATTATGTTTCTTCTTGAGTGTATTGAACTCAGTAAGACACTGACCGTGATCCATCTTTTCTCCCCATTTTCTGAGAAAAGTATTTTCCATATTGTCCCAGGTGGCTATGGAACGGTTTCCCAATGTCTTGAACCATTTTCTGGCTTCACCATCCAGATATTGCACAAATAGTCTTAATACTACGTCAAAGTGTTCTACATTGAAGTTTTCTGCAAACGAGCAGAAAGTCTCAAGATTTTTCTGAGCATCAATTTCATTTTCCCCGATGAATTTGGGCAAGATCTTCAAATAATCCTGTGGCATATCGTTCAACACTTGGGGTAATGCCAGGGGGGCATATTTATTCAACAAAATGGCTGGGACATTAGCCATTGGAGGAGGAGGTTGTGCGACAATTTGATGTACAAATGGAGGAAGAGGTGGAGGTGGAAGTGGAGTATGAATAACAATAGGAATATATTGAACAAAAGCATGAGGTGTGGATGGGAATAGCTCACGGTTAACAGCAGCTACCTCGGTGACTTCCTTGACTTCTTTGGCCTCAGGGGTAGGGTGAAAACTATCTTCAATCCTAACACCTCCCCTAGGTGGGCTCTCTGAATAGTATTCTATATCTCCAACAGTGGGGTCAGGATTTTCTACTTGGATTTCTTGAGAAGAAGAGGACGGATAATCTTCTACAGAAAATTCAGGGTTTTCAACACAGACTGATCCCCTCTCTTTCCAACTTCTTCTATGTATGATCTTGTCAGGGCCAGACACTGAAGGTGTCTTTGGCTTAGACTTATCGGATCTCAGGTACAACTTTCGAGGAGCCAGGACTACAAATAGATTTATCAAATAACAACAGTGGAGTTGCTAAGGTGAGAGATATGCAACTCTTCAACTCTCTGTGCTCACTTGATTAGAGAGTGAATATGATTTGTCGAGGCCCAGGGATTCTGATTTTCTTAACTTCGTCCCCGGAAACGGCACCAGAAAGATGTTGTCGACAAATGTTGTCTCTCCTAGAGATAGCCTAGAGTTTCCATAGACCAGTGCCTAGGACATCTTATCATAGAAAGGAGCATATAATAAAGCTGGGGTGTCAATCCAAAGGCTCTCCTGCTATCTCTTGTAGAACAAGGAAATTGATTTTTATGGGACCAGAACTTACAGAAACTGCCACAAGGAAAGTAAGGTTGCAGACACAAGATGCAAAGTTCCAACACAAAAGCACCAGACAGTTAAGAGACAATTTACTGTAAAGAGGGCCGATTCAAATAATATGCCACAGAAATCAAATATCAGAGGGTGTGTGTGGTGAAATAAATATAAGGAGATATTAGTTATCTTTGGTCTGATACCCAGATACACAACAGAACCATATATGGGCTTATCATTCTAAGAATCCATACATGAAAATGGCATTTTAAAAGCACCCTCCCAAAGAAACTAATATAGCAGAAATATGGATGAAATGAACATGAAATAGTATATCATGCCTGCGCCATATTTAAAGCACTTGACTGATACAAGTATGGGTATCAACTAGGATAAATCCTTACCTAAAATCAGTGAGCCACTCGCATTCCAGTACATGATACAAGAAGATGGATGAAATGAAATGTTGTATTAAACACATAAAAGGAAGTTACATACTGTGGGATACCAAAGACCAGAATCCTCTAATACAGATAGAACTCCTCCTCACTGAAACCCTACGGGCTCTGAGCCTTCATACAAAAGCTTATACAAAATGTATACAAAAATGCCTTTCACTGCACAATTATCTGATAAAAATATAGAACCTCTACAATGTCTTTCTTCTGGGTTTTTATAGAGGAAGAAGGAGAAAAACTAATAAAGGAAGTAGGTGAAAACATTTAATTGTTTCATTGAAACAAAATGGTGAAAAAGTGCCTGGCCATACTACTGGATGACAATCCTGAGCTGTGTGTACTCTGCTGCCGGTAGAAATAAATGCATTGGGTAGAAAATCTCTTCAGGAACACGGTATAGAGAGAAATTCACCTGAACATTCTGTCCTTTCCTGAAGAAAATCCGGCTGAAATAAACCTTGAGGGCATTGTTTTTTGTGAAGAGATCCTTCTAGTGATCTGCAAGGTCTTTGATTCAGTACTTTGCCTCCAAAAGGTTGTGTAAAAGCCCCAAAGTCCTTAAATGCATTTCTTTAATCCCCTGCTCTTCACTGATATTCTCTATCTGCGCCATTAATTCTTCATCTGCTCAACCAGTGCATTTTAATGACCCTGGAGGTTTTAATAGATTTAGATCCTTTATTTCTTTAATGGTGGTCATATCATAGCAGCTCCAGAATATTTTTCCATAAAATTTTCTCCTGAAACAGGGTCCTGTCATGCGTTCTCGGCTTCTGAAATGGAGGCGGTGAATCATGATAATTCTCTGCCGCGGCAAACCTACAAAACCACAAATTCGTTAAATAAAACCCAGATACAGGGATGGTGGCAGTGACCACGGAATGGTGATATGGACTGAGTGAAACGATGAGGAGATGCAGGGTGACGGAAGAATGAAGGGTGACAATGAAAAATACAGTGGGGCGACAATGAATGCACGAGGCAGAGATACATAACATAAACACTAGAATGTGACACGTAAACGTAGTATATGGATGGTGGGGGAAAACACAGATGACATGTGGGTGTACGAAAATCCAAGCGGGAGGGAAGACGTGGATGCAGACTTGGTCAATCAACGGGATGTGTGAACAATTCTGGGCCATACGATCTTGAAACCAGATCAACGGCTGGGAATGCATGGGAAAGCAATGAGTTGGCGGGCCCGAGACGATTTATATGAGGACTAAACTCTGCGCAGCTCCGAAGGATGATAGCCGTCGGATGAAGACTCACAAATCTAACGACTCACATCAATTTCGCTACGTGTCTAGAACCAAAGGATAACGCGTGAAATGGAGCGGTTTTGGAAAAGTGGCCTGGGACACGTGGCGCATAATGTATGGAATTGCTACGATTCGCGTAAAACCGCCAGCCCTTCAAAAGTGGTGCGAAATAAACAGGCCGGTTTTGGAATGGGTGCGGGCGTGGGGACCACCAGAACAAAGGATATTCTGAGCCATTGATTTGTGTTTCGATCCAACGGTCCGGAGCGGGCGCGATAGATATATACGTTAGGTGCCTTGAGACTTAACACTCGGTCACGGGCTTTGATCACATTAGACAGTAAGATATAGGGGGCCATGACTAAAAGGGGTTGGACCTCTTATGACTTTGAATACGCATCTGTGGCACTTTCTAATGCATTTTAGGGGGCGGGAAAGGCAAGCCATGGTAAGTGAAAATGAATTTCTCAAGCCAGGATAAGGAATTTTGAAAGATTCAAGAGGGGCAGATGGGCAAAAATTTTAATAGGGGTCTGACCTGGATAACAGTACCTTAGGTTTGCAAACTAAAGCAAAATTTACCTCATCATCTTCAATCTGCTGCAAGTATTCTTTTCCACTCAACAATAAAGCCTTTGGATCAGAATTTTTACTTGATGCATCTTCTTCTTCCATAAGTAACAATGTTTGATTCATACCATCTTTGAAAAACTTGTAAGTGTTTCTCTTTCCATCATGTACTGCTGCTCTGTCATACTGCCAAGGTCTACCCAACAATATGTGACACACATCCATAGGCATCACATCACACATGATTTTATCTTTGTAACTGCCCATTTTCAATTCTATTTCACATTGTTCCTTTACTATCAGTTGATGTCCCTTCTGAAGCCATGACACCTTGTAGGGTGTTGGATGTTCCCTTGTCTTCAATTTCAACTTCTCTATCACCTTTGTAGAGACCAAATTATCTGTATTGCCACTATCAATTACCAATTAACAACATTTCCCTTGAACTTTGCACACACTTCTTAACAAAGTCTTTCTCTGTGTTGGTTCAGGAACTTCCTTTGTTTGTTTTAACAAAACCTTGTTAACCACCAAATATTCTCCTTTCTCTGGCACAATTTATTTCTCTGTTACAGGCAAATTTTCTACTTCTTATTCAGTCTGAGCAATAATTGCATTTCTCTGGTTTGTCCCCACATTCTCTGGACACTCATAGGCTCTATGTCCTAATTTGTTACATCTGTAACATCTGACTTCTCTTCCTCTGTTTCTTCCTCCTCTTCCTCTATAAGGATTCCTTCTACCACTTGTATCACCTTCTGTGGGTGCATACTGAGGTGAGTTGCTGCTAGCTCCATCTCTTGGTGTTGTAGATCTCCCTCTACCACCCTGACTTCCTCTTCCTCGAAAAGTACCTCTTCCTTTGGCATATTGCTTTCTTATGAGTTTTTCTTCAGATTTTAAGGCCATCTCGTAAGCCTCTTCTACTGTTTAAGGAGAAAATATACTTATCTCATCTTGAATCTACATTCTGAGACCATTTATGTACCTCACAATCTTCTCTACTGTATCTTGAATTTGTCCTACTCTTATGCTCACTTTGTAAAATTCTTCTGTGTATTGTTTTAATGTCATTAATCTCTATCTAAGATTCTACATTTGTCTAAATAATGAAAGCTGATAATCACTAGGCAAAAAGTTACCTCTCAACTTTGCTACCATTCTGTTCCAATTCTTGATTGGTTGCTTACCAACTCTCCTTCTTTCTTCTTGCACTCCATCCCACGAAAGTGATGCATGTCCTTTTAACCTTGTGATAGCAAACTTAACTCTCTTTTCTTCACTCATCTCTTCATAATCAAATCAATTATTCATTTCATTGATCCAGTCTATCAACTCTTCTGGATTCAATCCTCCTACAAAAGCTGATACTTCAAGTCTAGGCTTGGATGTAGATCCTAAAACTGATTTAAAGAATCTCATATTAGGAGTAAGCTCAACATTTTATTCTTCTTCTTCTTCAGCTTCAGGGTCACTGACATCTTCAGGATCTCTCTTATGTCCTGCTTCCATTGCTTCCAATCTAGCTTGAATTTGATGCATAGTTTCTAGTACTTTAGCATTTGCAACTAGTCTACCTCTTCTTCTACCAGCGCCACCTCCTTTACCAATTCTGGCAGCCATATTGGATTTCTTTTTTCTGAATTTTGGAAGCTTGTTTAGTGTCTGAAAAATGCTTTGAAGACTGCTCTGATACCACAAATGATGGTAGTGTGGGTGCAAGCGTTAAGGAGAGATGCTCAAATTTTGTTACTATGCTTTCTAGTTCAAGAGGAATTTGTTCCTAATCCTTAATTCCACTCTCGGTCATCAAAATTTAATAAATATGCTTGATTTATTTAATAAAATAATATGTGGAAGCAAAAGTCCTCTTTACCCTTCGGAAACATTATTATGCAATTTAACCAATGTTTCAATCCTTCAGAAATGTAATAATTTACTTTTACGCAATTTTTAAAAAAAACTTCTGGATTGGGGTTTCGGATCTCAAACAATTTAATAAAATTATATTGCAATAGCGCATCGGTTCCATACCTTTGTTTAAACCCTGTGTAACTCTCGATGCAAACACCGTTAGATCTCCAACGCAAATGATCGAACGACTATCACGTTCAATCAACCCCGGTGACTTACCCAACCAAAGTCACACGAAATCGGTGGTTTTAACACCGTGACGTGTCGCATTCTTACTCGATCGCGTTCAAATAGAACAAAACCGCTCGCATGCCAAAAGCTGTAATAAAACAGTGACCGGTTTCTCCCAAAACCGCTTGGTCTACAAAATTTTGTTTTCAAATGCGTTTAAACACGGATTTTTCGATGCTTTTCCATTTTCCCTTTAGTTTCTCTGGAAACATATTTTCCACTCTGTAACTCAATCAACATAGATCATTTGTTGACTATTCAATCTCAAGCCAAAGAACCAGAATCCCTTCAATTTCATCTGAATATTTTACACAGAAACTAATCAGATGTAGATTATACACAAAATATATAATCAAATGGATTTTCGGAGAGATGAACCCTCCAAGAATTTTCCAAGCAACAACAGATGTTAGTATGAATCCTTTGTCGAAGTGTACGAAAAAGTACCACTTTAGCTACGCATAACTAATAGCCCTAACAACAAAAGTGGTTGCCAATATCTTCAGATCTGCGGTTAGTTGAACAAGAAAAGAGCTGCAAAAACTAGATCTATGCATGGAAGACATTAAGCAGTAAAAACAAGGGTTTGCTCCATATACCAATAGACAAGACAAGAACGAAAAAGAATTTTTGTATTAATAGGGCACCTGGGAGGAAAACAAGAAGGCGTATCCAATTCTCCTCAGTGGGATGGGTTCTTGGAAGTCCTCAGCACTTCAGATGTAAGATTTCTCTCTCTTGTTGGTGCAGAAAACCCAATGCAAAGAAAAGAGCTCAATGGGAGCTCACACAGCAAATGATGGAAAAATGTGACCAAGTGTATAGATCCAGAGTGATATAATAGGCAACAAAAGGTGAAGAATGGTAGGAAAAACCCTCCTATTTATAACAAAATATTGGGTCATTCTAGATCTTGGTGCATGATTAAAATAATGTTAACCAAATCTAGATCCACCTTTTATGAAATATTTTATTATATTTGTTGGAGGGAAAAAGTATTTGACTTGGGTCAAATCCCTTTATTTGTCAAAAATAAATAAATAAATGATTTGTTTATCTTTTTAAGGAAGCGGTTAGAAGATAATCAAATAAATAATGATTTATTTAATTATTTGTGGGTGATTTGGTCATATTTAACAAGGAATATTATTTAAATAAGATTAAATAATTATTCCTAGAAAATAATAAGATAAATAAAGGTTTATCTAATTAATTTCTTTGTTTTTGGGTTAAACATGACTAGGAATAATAATTAAATTATGGTTTAATTAATTATTCCATGAGGAGAATTAAACAAAATGGGTTTGTTTAATATTTCCTTTTGGGGTTTCCTGTTTTGACCATAAACAACCTAATAAATGTGGTTTATCAAGTTATTTTACGTAGTGAGAGCAATTTTACATAGGGTAAAATTGGTCTTACATGGTGTACTTGGGTCCATCTAATGATAATAGGTTAGATGACCAAAAAATGGTGTAACAGATTGCCCCCCAGCGTGCGAGTGTCAGGAGAAAATCGTATGACCGAAGTACGTTGTAAGAACTCAATCACCAGACAACAAAAGGGAAGTCAGAGAGAGAAATGAAAGGTAGATAGTTTGATGAAGAACTAGACCCTAAGGAGACGAGACTCGCAGGTGCAACAAGTCTCTTTTTATGAGAGGGTACCTGTGCTGAAGGCGGCGGGGGAGGCATACCTATGCCCGCCGAGACAAGGTACAAAAGAATAGTGCGTCCAGTAAACAAGGGACCGAACCATAAAGTACAATCGGCATAATCATGAGCCAGATAAAAATACAATGAGGAATCCCACATACATGCTGTGCCTGGGATAACAGCCAGGACTGATACAAATAATATCTGAGTACATGAGATATAAGTACAACCCAAATGCCCCCTGTAAATGGGGAAGGGCTCACAAAATTTGACTGATACATGCAAATCAAAGAGGCGCTGCAAGTGGCTAAGGCCAACATCATCAAATATCTGGAGTTGCATCGAAGGCTGCAAGGAAGAGGTCATCCGAGCATGTGGGGGGCTACCTGCAGGGCCACCCCCTCATGAGGGTTGAGACATCTCACACACACCCGGGAATCATCAAGATCCGCTACTGTATCACTGAACCATCAAGTATACGGATCTCGATCATGCGGAAAGGATCTGGAGTGGAGAAACAATCAAGTCAAAGGGAAATGAGAAATCCCTTTGCCTGATTCGAGGCACCGAACAAGAGTGGAAGCTGGAACCAAGGTACATCGCCCTCTAGACCTGGCTTCTGGAATGAATGAGCTGATGTCGACAGAAGGAGGTCTGCCATAAGTGAGGCAATGAGAGATCCTCAACTAAGGCACGAGAGGAAATAGTAGAGCGATGGACAGACTGACACGAATGATGATAGTGAAATGGAAGGGACTGAGTGGCGAATGGACGACTTCCCTTGTTAGAGCATAAAGGGCATGAATGACATGGCAGCGACTGACACGATAGCATAAGGGATAGGGGACAGTGGGACTGAAGGTCATAATGTGCGACACAAGAGAGAGACCAATAAATGAAGGATGGAGGGCTATAACGGGGTTCAAAGGGACTCGGGATAGACTCCATGAATGTGATGATGACTCAACTTGGATGCTCTAAACAAGGGTGACTCGATGGTGCTGCCACACAGTAAAGGCCCAATGGGGGACCATGAAAACATGAGTACAAGATGGTAACTCATGACGAAAATCGACACGAACAAAGACAAGTAAGGAGCAAACATGGTGCCCCAAGTACAAGTGTCGTAAGTGAGGAAATTCGATTTTAGGGAGAGGTGAAGTGACCCTTCTTGGAAAAAATGTGTCCTGGTGAAGTATCAAATCACAAAAAATGAAAAAAGATGATGGCTATCTAAAAGAAAATAAAACATGCATTTCAGAAGGGAAATGCTAAGGGTAATATTTCTTAAGATAGAGTGCATTGTGAGGATTAGGAAGGGGGTTGCCTTCGAAATCCTCTAAGAGGTATGCCCCCTTACCGAGATCCTTACTGATGATGTAAGGGCCTAGCCATAATGAGTCAAACTTCCCATGACCAGGAACATCATGGGCCTGGTCATAGACTAGAACAAGGTCGCCTTCGTGAAAAGTGTGAGGCTGGACTTTTCGGTCATACTGAGCTTTGGTGCGTTTCTTGGCCGCTTCCATGGTTTGCAAGGCAACACGAAGGTCTTCAAAAGCGCGCTCAAGCATGATAAGTCGTTGTTCTAGAGGTTGGGTGTCAGGGAGAAGTTTGACGGCCAGATGCAGGGAAGGGATTTCACACTCGATTGGTAAGACTACCTCCTCTCCAAAAACGAGGTGGAAAGGAGTGAACCCGGTGGCGGTTTTAACAGAAGTCCGATAGGCCCATAAAGCAGGGAAGAGTATGAGGTGCCAGTTGGTTTTGTGCTTATTCACCGTCCGTTGAAGCATAGTCTTGAGAATTTTGTTGACTGCTTCAACTTGGCCATTATCTTGGGGGTAATAGGAGGAGGAATATTGGTGCTCAAAACCCAACAGTGAGGATAGCTCGTGCCATATCTCATCTTCAAAATGTCTGCCATGGTCAGAGACCAGTTGTTTCGGAACTCCGAATCGAGCGATAACGTGGTTAAAGAAAAAGAGGGCCGCGATAGCTACCGTGTTGTTAAATATCGGCATGGCCTCGGCCCATTTTGTGAAATAGTTGACCGCCACGATGATATATTTGTGGTTACCAGCGGATGGCAGTCGACACTCCATAAAGTCGATGGCCCATTTACAGAAGGGACCAGTGGAGATGACCGGATAGAGGGGAGCTGGGGGAGCTCGCGCCTTAGGGGTGAAATGTTGGCAATTGGGACAGTGTTTGACTGCCTCAATGCAATCACTGAAGAGGGAAGGCCAAAAATACCTAGCGCGCATGACTTTCTGGGCAGTAGCAAGACCGGAGAGGTGGCCACCGCAAGCGCTGCCATGGCAGGCATTAAGGACCTGTTCAGCTTCAGCGTGTGTGAGGCAACGACGAAGGACAATATCAATCCCGCGACGATAGAGGTCGTCGCCGATAAGGAGGTATCGGGGAGCTTGGTGTCGGATACGTCGGCGAGCCTCACGATCAAGGTGGAGGGCGAACTTTTGGGTTCGCAAGTAAGTAAGAATATCGCCATACCACGGGTCGTCCGAAGTAATGGAAAATAAGTGTTCATCAGGAAAATCATCATTAACTGGAGGGTCTTGCGATCCGGTAGGTAATTCAGACATGAGCTCAGCGAGGGCTAAGCCTTTCTTACTCTTTGGTGTGACAAATTCGAGGTCGAATTCCTGAATAATAACGACCCAACGGGCGTACTTCCTAGTGAAGATATGACGACTCAATAGGAAAGCCAGGGGGTTGGAATTAGTCACAACCTTGGTGGAGCGCATGAGGATATAATGACGAAGTTTTTGGACTGAGAACATGACATCCAGCGCTAATTTTTCTTCATATGAGTAGGAAACAGGAGGCCCTACAAGGTTCTTACTAACGTAGTAAATCACATGCTCGATACCATTGTCATCTTCCTAGATAAGGACTCCAGCGACCGAATAGGTGGAAGCGGAGATATACAGGATGAAGTCCCGATCAAAGTCAGGAGGGCGGATCAAGGGAGCAGATGTGAGAGCCTGCTTGAGGGCATCTAAAGAATCATGAGCATAGGAATCCCAAACGAATGGGATAGTAGATCGGAGGAGTCTAAGGAACCCATGTGCGGTGGTGGCATAGTCAGGGACGAACCGACGAAGAAAATTAGCTTTGCCTTGGAGACTTTGTAGCTGGCGTAGGGTACACAGAATGGGAAGTTCAAGAATGGCTTGAACTTTCAAAGGGTCAAGAGTGATACCATCCTTAGACACGATGAAGCCTAAGAGATGGCCGGCAGGAATGCAAAAGACGCATTTCAACGGGTTAAGGCGGATATTATACTTGCGACATCGGAGAAAAATGGTACGCAGATTGTGTAGGTGCTGCGCCCGATGCTTAGAACGTGCAGTGAGGTCATCTAAATAAGAAAGGATAATATGAGCTAAGTCATGGAAACAATAAGAAATGGCCCGTTGAAAAGTGGCGCCGGCGTTTTTGAGGCCGAAAGGCATGACCCGGTAAGCAAAAGTTCCCCATGGACTAATGAACGCGGTTTTTAGTTGATCAGCAGGACGGATAGCAATTTGGTTGTATCCGGAGAAACCATCCATAAAGGATAGAACCTCATGCCCCGCACACTCATCAATTATTTGGTCAATGAACGGTGTGGGGAAGTTGTCTTTGGGACAAGCTTTGTTCAAGTCGCGAAAGTCTGTGTAGACACGGATGGTGCCTTGTTTCTTGAGAATGGGAGCTGGGCTAGATACCCAAGTGGTGTATTCAATGGGGTAAATGAAACCAGCCTGCTTGAGCTTATCGATTTCGGCTTTGATAGCGTCACGTCTGGAAGGATGAATGGGTCTCAACTTTTGACGGACCGGTTTGGCATCAGGCCATGTGTCGATATGGTGTTCGACAATGGCGGGATCGAGTCTGGGAATTTCAGAATAGGACCAGGCGAAAATATCACGGAATTCTTTGAAAAGCTTGGTGTAAGCTTCGATTTCTTCCGGGGTGCATTGGGCGCCCAAGGTGATATATTATTCGATTCCTGGTTTGGCTGAAATGTCAATTTTGATGGTAGGAGAGATATTGGCCATGTTTCCTTCTTCGAAAGCATCAGGTGCAGGGATGGGATTTTTGAACCAATCGACTGCATTGGGAATGAAGTCTTTGGTTTCCACAGCATATTGGTCGTGGGACTGTTATGGGAGGAAGTATGCGCGATGGTGCATATCGTCCCATGGAAAGTCGGGGTTGGTCATGGCTTCCATAATGTCTTCATCGGACTGGAAGATGGGAAGACTGGAGGAAGAAGGATCACCCGAGGAGGTAGTGATGTGTGACGGGTCATCAGGAGGAGAATGGCTCAGATGGGAAAAATCAACAGATCCAAGGTCGGCTGAGGAGGAGCCGAGAGTATCTGCAGGTTGAAGGTTAGGTGAACTATCTCGCAAGGATGATGATAGGTACAAAATGGTGGTTGACGGCTCTGTTGGTTCGATAGCGGGAGGAGGAATGTGAATGGGAGTAGGAAGATCCTCTGGTCCTATCGAAGTAGCCTTGAATCGGCGGTACATGTCCAAGGAGGAACGATACTCGTCAAGGCGGGGACAGAGGTGGGTGTAATGGCCGTGGAAATCGCACAAAGCACAAGGGTGGTTTGTGCGCAAGGTTTTGAGTTTCGGGATAGAGTCCGGGATAGTGACATAGACTTCGGGGATGTCAGAGTCGGGAAACGTCTCGTTGACCAGGATCTTGAGGTGCGGCAATTCGGGACACATATGGGTGGCGTGACCGACGATATCGCACAAAGCGCATTGGATAGCGGGCTTTGGAAGTCGCGGAGGGGTAGGGGTTGTTGGGGCGGCCTGGTCCTGATGGATTGCCCCCTTACGAGCTTTGCCTTTCTTTCCCGGGGCTGGCACCACAGGGGTAGGGTCCTGGGGAGGTGCGGTGGGTCCGGAGGAAGTGAGGGGGACCGGTTGAACCGGTGTCAAAGCAAGGTAAGGTTTGGGGTGACCGGGAGGGCTAGCGGCTGGAGGGTCAATGTACCAGATGGGTATGCCCAGGGTCAGGTTAGGGAGAGAGAGGGTGGCCATGACGGGGACAGAAAAAACTCCGGGAGGGGGAGCCAGAAAAGATATCTGCCCAGTAGGGTAATGACTAGGAGGGATGGCTCCGAGATGGTTAAGGCCTGGGGGAACCGATCCAGGAGGATAAAGGGGTTCAGGGATACCAGCTGTAGGGGGAGGGCCAGAAGGAGGGTGTCTGGCTGGCTGAGAGGAATGGCTAGGAGCGGGTTGCAGAGGGCAAGGGGGAGGTTGCTGACTAGCCGAAGCAGGCTGCTTATGGGCAGCCTGAGACGATTGCATCATGCAAACATTCGATAAGCTGGGATCAGTGATGGGAGGAGGAGGGAGATTAGGAAAAGTTCCAAGCAGGGAGGAATCTTTGTAAACGCCGGGGGAGACACTGGTCAAGGAATCGACGGTTTGCTTGTTGGCTATAGAAGAGATGGTCGTCTCAGGTGAGGTCTGAGATTTTGGCTCATGATATGTCAACTGGTCAATGGTGACTATCTTTCCATTATGGGGGAAAGACATCTTACGGAAAACCGCGGATGGGACAACAGACATAGCATAGGTGTAGCTTCACCCCAATAGAATGTTGTAGTCTAGCGGGGCGTCTATGACTTCGACGTCAATGCAAACAGTCTTACCGGTGAGGGTGATAGGACAATTACGAAACAGGCCAATGGGCTGGGAGGCATGGCCGTCCCACGCTCGAAGGGTGATCGTGGAAGGGGCCAACTCAGGGGATCCGATTTGCTTCCAAACCGAAGCAGACATCACACAGGTGGATGCCCCCTCATCAATTATACACCGGGAAACGTTGGCGTTCCGGATTTTGACTGGGATTTGGAAGGCGACGGAAGGAGGGAGAGGAGGATGGTCCGATTGAGTGGCGTTGAAAACAATCATTTGGTCATCAGCAGGATCTACAGCGCCCACGGCAGATAGTAGAGCCTTCTTTTGGGAAGGGCACGACTGGAGGAGTTCCAGTGTGGAAATGGCAGCAGGAGATTGCGCCAAATCATCTACTATGCTATACGAATGAGCAGCTTGACCGGAAGCAGCGTTTCGACGTAATGGTCCCTTAGGAATCTTGGTATGAACCTCAACTTTGGGTTGAGGGATATGTAAGGGGCCACTGGATGTCGAAAGAGGCTCTGTAGAACCTGAAGAAGGAGGCTCGGGGGCAGACTGAGCAGGAGGCTTGGGGTACTGGCGAGACCGAGTTTGAAGGTGGAGGTCGACGGTTGGGGATGGATCAGAGGTCATCATGAGGATCTGGTAATCGGAGGAACCAGAAATGGAGGGTGGAGTGGAGACCTGCCCGTCAGGTGGTTGGGTAGCCACGAATCCTTGCTGAGGGAAAGGATCAGTAAACACAGCTGGTTGAGTAGTGGCCACATTAGGGGGAGCGTGAGGGGAGGCATGTTGTCCGCGCAATGTGGCTTCAGACTCCCACATCTGCCGCATCTGTGGTAAAAGGGGACAATCATGGGTGTAATGACCGTAAACACCGCAACACGAACAAGGCTTGTTGGTACGAAGAGGCCTGTCCGGCTTGGGCTGAGTGCCCTGTTGCTGGTTAGCAGTGTTAGGGTCAAAACCTTGAGGATTGGGTCCATGAGTACCAGGGGCAGATTGATTTGGATTGCCTCTCCGCCTTCTTTGAGAAGAAGGGGGATTAGTCGCACCCTGCTGTGTAAATACTTGCCCTGGAGGGGGCTGTAGGTGTTGTTGCTGGGGTTGAGGAGGCAAGGGAGGTGGAAGCGCATATGCTGGAGGAGCTGGTATACCAGGCTGCGGATAAGGGTAATGGTTAGGCTGGGCAACATTGAGGTAAGCAAGAGGTTGGGCAAAAGGAGGAGGCATGCCATATCCTGGGTACATGCTCCCGGGAGGGGGGAGAGTGCTAGAGGTGCTGGCCCCTCCGGGAGGGAGACCGTAGCCCATAGGAGGTTGAGTATACAGATGGGAAAGGGCTCCAACGATACTGTCGGCGGAATGAGATGCCCCCGGGAGGTTAGCGCCACCGGGCCTGGGGAGGTCAGGAAGGACAGTATAAACATAACCAGACTGGGCGTAGATCAGGTCATATTTCAAGGCTATTTGGAGGGCGACTTCTTCGGTTTGAGGGAAATGGGAGGCGACATATTTGCTGATGGGAGCTAGGAGAGAGCGAAGGAACCAGTCCATATAGATATGATCTTCAAAGGGGGGAGCTTGACATAAGCTGCGTCTACGTCACCATTCCTAAACATGGGTGGAAAGGCAGGTCGAAGATGTTTGCTTAAAGGAAGTCAAGAGCTCCGTACCAGTATCGTATCGGAGAGGGAGCTGGAAATAAGACAAAAAGGCTTGGGCAATGGTCACAAAGGTGGTATGGGAAGAGGTGGCTTGGTCGACATACCATTTAGAAGCATCGCCGGTAAGCGTGCGTTGGAACAAACGAAGACGGATGGAGTCATCTGTAATGGAATTGGAGGAGCACCACATGTGGAAAGATCGGACATGATTGGGTGGATCTTCTCCAGAAAGGCCTTCGAACTTAGGGATGTCGTAGGGGAGCTTGGTTGGCATAGCAGGCCAACCAACATCGTGGCGGATAGGGTCATTGATCAACTGATTGAAATCGGGGAGGCTGAGGCCTGCAATGTACGGCAGCAAGGGTATGGCCGAGGTAGTTCCTGTGGCGGTTCCCTTAGTAGTGGTTCCGGCATTAGGGCCTGGAGCACCGCTAACGTTAGGCCCTAGACCAGACATAGTGAAGGTGACAGGGGGAGAACCAGGAGGAGAGGGAGAACCCAATGAATCAGAAGAGGAGTCGGAGTGCGGACTCGGAGGAGGACTGGCTCGACGACGGCGGGACGGAGCAGGTCGATCGACCAGAAACTGAGGGTGAAGGCCAAGAAGTCTCCGGGAAAGGCGCCTTGGGGGTGAAATGATGACGGGAAGAAGGAAACCGACAAGGGAAAAAAAGGGACAAAATCAAGTGAGGTCAAGGGCAGAAAATGTGCAGTGACAATTGATTTTATAGTCTTTGCCAGGCGGTGTTAACCAGGCGCTTCTTCACTTAGGGTCAGTGTGTGGTGTGCGTTAATTTTAATTTTTAAAACCCTTTTCGTTTTGAGAGCAAGAAAAAAGTGTGTTGCGTAACTGAAAATAGATCTGCAGAGAACAATATATAATGCTGCAATAACAGAAAATTAACAGCTACTATTGCATCTATCTAACCCAAGAAGGCGGGTCCCTCAAAACTAGTCTAAAAAAGGGGAAAAAATCTAGTCAAAACACACTGAAAAGAGGCCAAAAGATCTAAGGTCGGGAGGGACAGAGATCTAGAGGATAAAGCTGCTGAAAAGAGGTGCAGATCATAGCCAAGAGACAGAGGCAAGGTGGCTGGAAAAAGGGAGGAAATCAGCAAAAAGCAGAAAGGATAGGGAGGAGATCCTAAAGGGGGGTCCAAACAAAACGACAAGAGGTGATTTGAAAGGAAGAAAGGCTGATTTAAAGGGATCTGAAGAGGAGGTTTCAGATTTGAAAAAGGGAAGGCTGAAACTCTGAAAAATAGATGGCTGAAACAGCTAAAACTCTTCCACAAAAAGTGGAGGGTACTGAAGCCCTAGGGGGCTAGTTTCCCACTTAGATGAGTAAAAAAAGATCAGAACTAGGTCAAAGTGGGCTGAGACAGAGGCTGGAAAACCCTGATAGAAGCTTCAATAAAACCCAGAAAAAATGCAGAAAAACCACTGAAAAAATGGCAGGTTGCAGGTTCTAACCTGTTTTCAGTGCAGGTCGCAGAAACTGGGCAGAAAAGTGCGACCTGGAGCTCCAGGCCGCAGGTTTTGGGCTAAAAAGTGCGACCTCCCGTTCCGGTTGTCTCAGCAGCAGATTTTCGGAAAGGTTACCGTCTCAGTTGCGGCTGGTGTCGCTTACCTGCGCAATAGGGCCAGAAACACACGGAAGTTAAAAATTTTAATGTTTTAGGGTTTTATGTGAGAAAAACAACATAAAAATAGGAAAAATAAACAGCTGAAAAGAAACCCTAGGGTCTGAAGTAGTTGGATATGCAGGAATATGAAAAACGACAACGGTCGTAATTTAAAACCCGTGTGGAGTCGCCATTTGTTAGTATGAATCCTTTGTCGAAGTGTACGAAAAAGGACCACTTTAGCTACACATAACTAATAGCCCTAACAACAAAAGTGGCTGCCAATATCTTCAGATCTGCGGTTATTTGAACAAGAAAAGAGCTGCAAAAAACCAGATCTATGCATGGAAAGACATTAAGCAGTAAAAACAAGGGTTTGCTCCATATACCAATAGACAAGACAAGAACGATTTTTAAAAGAATTTTTGTATTAATAGGGCACCTGGGAGGAAAACAAGAAGGCGTATCCAATTCTCCTCAGTGGGATGGGTTCTTGGAAGTCCTCAGCACTTCAGATCTAAGATTTCTCTCTCTTGTTGGTGCAGAAAACCCAATGCAAAGAAAAGAGCTCAATGGGAGCTCACAAAGCAAATGATGGAAAAATGTGACCAAGTGTATAGATCCAGAGTGATCTAATAGGCAACAAAAGGTGAAGAATGGTAGGAAAAACCCTCCTATTTATAACAAAATATTGGGTCATTCTAGATCTTGGTGCATGATTAAAATAATGTTAGCCAAATCTAGATCCACCTTTTATGGAATATTTTATTATATTTGTTGGAGGGAAAAAGTATTTGACTTGGGTCAAATCCCTTTATTTGTCAAAAATAAATAAATAAATGATTTATTTATCTTTTTAAGGAAATGGTTGAAAGATAATCAAATAAATAATGATTTATTTAATTATTTGTGGGTGATTTGGTCATATTTAACAAGGAATATTATCTAAATAAGATTAAATAATTATTCCCTAGAAAATAATAAGATAAATAAAGGTTTATCTAATTAATTTCTTTGTTTTTGGGTTAAACATGACTAGGAATAATAACTAAATTATGGTTTAATTAATTATTCCATGAGGAAAATTAAACAAAATAGGTTTGTTTAATATTTCCTTTTGGGGTTTCCTGTTTAGACTATAAACAACCTAATAAATGTGGTTTATTAAGTTATTTTACATAGTGAAAGCAATTTTACTTAGGGTAAAATTGGTCTTACATGGTGTACTTGGGTCCATCTAATGATAATAGGTTAGATGACCAAAAAATGGTGTAACACATGCCCCCCGGCCGAGTGAGGGTTACATGTAATAAAATCGATACCCCATTTCGCGAAAGGACCAACAACAATTATAGGCTGAAGAGGAGCGGGTGGCGTGCGCATTTTACGATCAAAAGGTTGACAATTGTGGCATTTTCGGACTGCATAAATACAATCTTTGAATAATGGTGGCCAGAAATAACCAGCACGCAATATCTTTTGGGCAGTGGCATACCCAGACATATGACCGCCACATGCTCCAGAATGGAAATCATTTAAAACCTTTTCAGCTTCATCATGAGTAAGATAGCGTCAAAAAACAGAATCCGCTCCACGACGATAAAGTGTATCACTAATAATATTATATTGTTGGGATTGGAAACGTATTTTCCGTCGCTAAGATCGTGAGATTTCGGGCCGAAAAGATTGGGTTTGGAGATAAACGATAATATCTCCATACCATGGATTAAGAGTACTGATAAGAAACAAAGATTCGTCGGAAATGGACTCCTCTGCCACTGTTTCAGTATCAATAGAGGGGAAATCACACATTAGTTCCGCAAAGACCAAAGATTTCTTTGCCTTGGATTTTTCAAATTCCAAGTCAAATTCCTGTAGGATGACTATCCATTTGGAATACTTGCCCCCTAGCAATTGTTTGGTCAAAATGTACATCATAGGGTTACAGTTAGAAATTACTGTGGTTTTGCGTAACAAAATGTAATGTCTAAATCTTTGGACAGCTTGTATAGCTGCCAAGGCCAATTTTTCCACATGTGTGTATTTGATCTCAGTCGGATGCAAATTTCGACTAAGATAGTAAATCTCATGTTCATTGTGAGATTCATCTTCCTGAACTAATACCATCCCAATGGTGGAATGAGAAGCGGCGAGGTACAAAAAGTAATCCTGATTGTAGTTGGGAGGATGCAATAACGGTGCATGGGTCAACGCGTGTTTAAGTGCATCAAAAGATCGATCAACGATCTCATCCCAAAAGAATGGAATGTTCTGTTTCAACAATCGGGTAAAACCTTTTGTAAGCTCGGCATAGTTAGGAATGAATCGACGTAAAAAGTTTGCTTTCCCCTGCAAACTTTGGAGTTGGCGTAAAGTCGAAGGAGGAGGCAATTTAACAATAGCTTCGACTTTCGACGGATCGACTCGAATGCCTGCTTTTGAAACAACAAATCCCAGTAAACGACCCGATTCTACACAGAAAACACATTTGTGTGGATTCAACCTAATTCGATAATGCCGACATCTTATAAAGATGGCTCGTAAATGAGTGAGATGGTCGGCCCTATGCAACGAATGAGCAGGTAAATCATCGAGATAAGGCTGCACAATGTGTTTAATGTCATGAAATCTGTAAGACATTCCCGTTGAAAATTTTCTCCAGCGTTCTTTAATCCAAAAGGTAGTTTGAAATAAGCAAATGTCCCCCATGGACAAATAAAAGCTGTTTTCGGTTGATCAGCAGGGAGTATGTTTATTTGATTGTAGCCTAAAAAGCCATCCATAAAAGAAAATATTTCACTGCCAGCACAATCATCAATTATTTGATCGATATAGGGGGTTGGATAATTTTCCTTGGGACAAGCTCCATTAATATCCCTATAATCGATACATACTCTTATTGTTCCTTGTTTTTTAGTCACAGGAACAATATTTGATACCCAATCCGTTAAGGGGATTGGATAAATGAATCCTGCACGAAGTAATTTTTCAACTTCTGCTTTGATAGCAACAACTTTTCTAGGATGAATTTGACGTAAACGTTGACGAACAGGTTTTGCATCCGGGTAAGTCTTAATTTCATGTACAACGATTGACGGATCAATTCCTGGCATTTCTTCATAGGACCAGGCAAACACGTCACGGAATTCTTGAAATAGGGTTTTATAAATTTGAATTTCATCTTCCGTACAACAAGCACCTATATGAATGTTTTCAATTATTCCTGGTTTTACTGAAATGTCAATGGGAACCGTTCGAGATATATTTTCCAAATTTAACTCAGAATCAGGATTTTGCAAAGGATTCTGTGGTTCTTTAACATATTCAGCAGTAAAAATTGAAGCGAAATCATCTTCAAAATGATCTAGCTCAGGTAAAAATGAAGATCGGTGATGTAGATCTTCCCATGGTAAATCGTCAACAGAAAAAAACTCACAAATTTTTTCATCAGTATGAACAAGTTCAGGAAATGTCATTGTGGCTGAACTAGATATAGAAAGTGATTCCTCATGGATCCCATTCATTGGATCAATTTCGGTTGAAGAGGGGTTGGAAAGTGACTGTACAGCCTGATATGCAATTTCAAATGGACTCAAAGGCATCATGTCGTCAATTGAATCTAACTCGGAGTTAGAAGGTATGATCCAAGGATCATCAAACATAACAGTGTCTGATGAAATCATGTGAATATTTGCAACAACAGGTGATACGTTAGGAGGAGGAAAGGAAAACGTTCCTAGTAAACCAGAATCTTTAATTAATCCTACTCCAACATCCTTATAAGGGATAGTCGCTTTACCAATGTGCTGGATTGTTTCTGTAGAGGCTGGGTCGGAAGAGAAATAAGTTAACTAATCTATTGTAACGATCTTTCCTTGATATGGAAATTTTATGAGTCGAAAGACCGAAGAAACAACAACAGTCATAGCATAAGACCAACTGCGACCTAGGAGAAGGTTGTAATCTAGAGGGGCATCAAAAACTTCCACGTCTAGATTTACTATTTTACCTTCGACCCCTATGGGTAAATCCTGCAAAATACCAAAAGGTTGAAAACCTCGACCATCAAAAGCCTTAAGAATCATCGGAGATTGGTTAAGTGTAGGAGAACCAAGTGATTTCCAACACTGAATCGACATAATACACGTTGAAGCTCCCTCATCAATTACAGTCCGAAAGATTGGTCTGTTTTTGACTAACACTGGAATTCAGAAAGCCATTTGGTGAGGTAGACGGGGTGTACTATTTTCTAAATCGAAGATTATAAGATTGGAATCCTGAATATCGATAGCTCCTATAGCAGACAAAAGCAATTCATGTTGTGCTGGGCATGATTGCAGCACTTCCAAAGCCGACATTGCTGAAGGAGAAATAGCTAAGTCTTCAACAATGTTGTAATTCTGAGCAGCTCTCGCATGTGGATTGAAAGCTAATTTACGAAGAACACCTTTAGCAGGCGGTTTGATTATTAAGTCTGGATTTTGTTTCTCGATCTGTAGCGGACCAGAAATAGGAGGAGGTGTATTTGATGCGTTTTCATTAGAAGATTCTTCTTCTTTACCATCAACAGGATTCTTACTATCGTAATCTTGCGATCGCATCGCAATCCTTACATGAGACATCATCATAATAGGTTCTTCAAAAGTATTCAAGGTAGAACCAACCATCTTACTATCTTGAATTGGAAAAGGATCCTTCAAGACAGCAGGTTGTTGCGATCCTTTAACGAATTTCGTAACTTCGGCTTGATATGGACATTCTTTCGTGAAATGATCTTGTTCACAAATGAAACAAGGATAGCGAGGTTTACGTTTTTCGTCATTGGATTCATCTTTATCAGTTTTCTCTTTCGAATTCTTTTTGTTTTTATTCTTCCCTTTCTTTTTACCACCGGATTTAGATTTGGTCGTAGATGTCTCTATGACGTGAATATCGGCAGAAACTTCGGGGGAAGATTCTCCTTTCAGGGAATCAGGTAAAGTTATAATAGGAGAAGAATTCTTTGAAGATTTCTTCTTGCTTTTAGAATTGACTGTACCAATCATACTGTCAGCGACATGAGACCCTGAAGGAGTAGCAGCTATTTGACCTTGTTTTGGAAGGTCTGGGATTTTTTCATGTAAAGTACCTGACTACGTATAAACAAGGTCAATATACTGAGCTTGAGCAATTACTTGCTCTTCAGTAACAACACCAGCTTTAGCTACATCTTCAGTAATCTTGGGTAACAATGATTTAACAAACCATTCCACCAAAATTTGATCCGGAATATAAAATTTCACTAAACGTCTCCTACGTCACCATTCATGGATATGATCAGAAATATAGGTAGACGTGGATTGTTTCAGCGAAGTTAATAATTCCGTGCCATTTTCGTATCTGACTGGCAACTGAAAATGAGTCAAGAAGGCAGTTGCTAACTGACTAAAGTTATGAAACGAGCCTCGTGGTAACTTGATGTACCATTTGGCTGCAAGACCAATAAGAGTTGTTTGGAAAAGACGTAAGCGAATCGAATCATCAATAATTGAATTAGACGCACACCAGAGGTGATAAGTCATGACGTGATTTGATGGATCCTCTCCTGACTTACCTTTGAATTTTGGTATATCATTGGGCAACTTATGTGGCATTGGCGGCCAGTACTGATAATAAAAAATTGGATCATTCGTAAGGTGCGTCAAATCAGGTAAATCTAAAGTTGCTATAAATGGTAATTGACGGTTAGGATCACGAAAACCTTGAGTAGCCAAAGAAGTTCCAGGAGGTGGATACCCAGGATAGCTGGGAATCGAATTTGCATTAGGAATTGTGTAACCTCCCGGAAAACCAGGATTAATCGTACCAAACTGGGGTTGTTGAGGCTGTTGATAATTATAGCCAGGGTACGGTTGATACTGATAGTTTGGATTTTGTGTATAGGGACCGAATTGTGGTTGTCCCTGGTATGGTTGATACGTGAATTGCGGTTGACTTGTAACAACTGTACTTGTACTGGTTTGTCCTGTAGGTATCTGAACCGAAGTATGAATTGAAGGTCCTGACTGAGGTACAGAGACTTGAGGGATTTGCACGGATACAGGGATAGCCGAACTTGGTGTTACAGATACTCCAGAAACAGGTGTTACAGGTTGGACAGTCGTTGCAGCGGTTGCAGCAGTTTGTGGCGGGGTCTGAGGTGAACTAGGCCCAGCCTGCTGAACAGAACTAGGTGCAGGAGTTTGAATAGCTGGCTGGACAGGTTGCTGGGTTGGACCATAAATTAAAGGTTGTCCAGGCTGATAAGGCAACTGCACATTAGGCTGCATAGGCTGTTGATATTGGGATGGATCCCACACCATCATTCCGGGGTATTGTCCCGTAGAAGGTTGAACATAAGGACCATAACCTGGTTGAACGTAGGGTTGATAATTAAGAGGTAAATTTCCAGCTCCTTGAATAGATGGTTGACCAGAAGGCTGTTGGTAACCTTGAATTGGGTACTGACCTTGAGGTTGATAACCCTGAGGCGCGTACTGAGGCTGGGGTTGATAAGGACCCTGAGGAGCATATTGAGTTTGGGGTTGACCTTGAGGTATGTACTGTCCTGAAGGTTGATACCCTTGAGGTATGTACTATCCTTGGGGTTGTCCCCCAAAATAATATTATTCCACAGTTTTTTCTGGGAAAAAGATACCTTGAGGTTGTGCCCCGGGTGGTAACTGACTACCTTGAGGTTGCCCCCCAGGTGGTAACTGACTGCCTTGTGGTTGAGGATTGGGAACATTACCAGACATCATAAAAATTTGCTCTGCGTTTGACGTTTCAATTTTAAGACCATTAAGACTAGATGATAACACGTTTTCAATGGGTTGAGGAGTTGCTCCCGAGAAAGTACCAGATAGAGCCTGGCATCCTGAAGGAACAGGAGGACCACCATGTAAAAATGATTCTAGAGTCTGAGAAAACATCGATGACTCTCCTGCCATAATGGATGGCGGATAGTAACCTCTGGGTGTAGGATGAAATGGAACTCGAGGTGGATGAAAAGCAAGACCCGGATTTTCTAAAAATTTGTTAAGGATAGATACCAAGCACTAGTTCGAATAGGGATGTAGAAAATAGATTCACGCTCCCTAAGATTTAAAGATTGAGGGGAGTCGGGAAGATATATATCTTTGTCTGGATTAGTAAGTTCTTCAATAGAAATGAGTCCAGATGGAAGATCGTCAGTGACGATATTTCTTACCCTAGGTGAACCAAGATTGCTAGAAGTTGGTGAAATAAATCCTGAGGATGTTTCCAAAACAGAATGTTTAGTTTCAGGTTCAGAGATTTCAGGTTCATCAACTAGTTCACTGGAAGGAGAAATATAACCAGTAACTTCAGAAACTAAAATCGGCTCTTGAATGTATTCTGTTGTAGGTGTTTGATAATCAGGATGAATTACAATGGATGAAGTTCCAATTTCTGTTGATCTAATCCTACCGCTACTAGATGATACCAGAGCACGTAGCCCTTCAAGTTGACTTGGTGTATATTCAGGGGGTTTCCCTTGTAGTCTCTGGGATTGTCTTGGCAAGTCCGCCACGATTAAAAAATAATTAATCACACGCAAACAAAGAAAATTTCAATGAAAACACCTAAAGTCTCTAAGAAACAAACAGTTGAATCATACGCTTAAAAAAAATCTAAGAGTTCAAACCACACACAAACAGTAACTTTCCATACTAAAAACACTAGTTGGTGATGAAATCCAACTTAGTAGAAATTTAATGCGAAAAGGGCGGTTGGAACAGTTACCCCGACAACCTGCTTAATGAAACAGACCGGTGCAAGTTTCTTCACTATACCATCTCGAGTGAAGATAACCCTCCAAGTGAGTCTAGCTGACATCTGCTCCAGGTACAGTGGGATCTTCCCTCCACCGTCACCTTAGGAAAGAATCCTAAATATTATGGCCTCTAAGGTTACCAACAGAAACAAATATACCTGGGGGAACAGTCTACGATCCGACACACACGCAAGGGCAGAGTAACAAAGCTCAATCCCCTTGAAGGCTCCTTGAAATAGTCCAAGGTATGCCAACAAGTGACCCCAGGCTCCTCGACAATGGTCTATCCGAGGTTTACCGTTGTTAATGCATGTATATCTTCTATCGTTCCCAATGAGGAAGGATTGATTACCTCACTGGTTCAGATATGATCTCGTGCTTAACTCCTTTAGGAGGAGCTTCCCAGAGCATAGATGCAACAATTGGAATTTCTTCCTACCGCATGATTTGTCTACTCGTTTGTTTTTACTATCTTGGAGAGTTAATTACTCCCTACTCCAAGATACTAGCCTAAGCTATGTTGGTTATAAGAGTCCTAGAAAATAAAAAGATTACTAGATGAATTTTAATTAAGCATTACTTTTAAGAGTTGTTCCTTAAGTCAATGGGTGTGGAAATGAAACTTTGGTGGTGTGAAGACTCAACTTCCAAAGCACTAAAAATGCACCTAAAAATGATAATCAATTCTTTTTCTTTCAATGAACTTCTATCTAAAGAAAGAGTTAGAGAATGCAATCTTTTTAATAAACAATTCTTCCTTTAAACATAAAGAATGATTGAATGAAAATATTTTTGTCTTTTCCAATAAATGATTGAAGCTCACAATGAAATCCCTTTTCTTTCAAAACTTGTAGCTACAAAACAATTTTCCTTCAAAAGAGATCTACAAATTTCTAAAAAGCACTCAAAACTTCAAACTAATTTTGAGACCTACTAATTCGCACTCAAAACTACAAAACTAATCTTGAGATCTAAAATTTTTTTTAAACAATATAAATGAATAAAAGCTTTAAGATTTTTTGAAGAATGTTTTACTTAGTTGTTCAGCAAACTAAGGATCTATTCATCCAGAATAACAAACAGATCAAAAACACTCAAATATGTTTTTTTTTTTTAAATGAAATTCAAAAACCAATAACAAAGTTCTTTTTCGAAGATTTGCAAAGAAACAAGTAGCTTTATTTCTCAATAAAGGATGATTTCACAAGCAGGTCAGATTTAGCAAAAATACAAGAAAACCGATGTAATCTGAGGTATTTCAAAAAGTCAAATTCTTCAAATCACTACAAAAACCGAGTGAAATGTAACCCAAAATGCAAAGTCTTCTAGAAAATCATCAAAATATCAACATTGTTGGAATTCATTCATAGAAAGTTTTTGACAGAAAGAGTAATCAATTTGGGCAGAAATCAAAAATACTAAATCAAAATAAATATAAACTAAAGAAAGAAATCTAGAGTTTTTCTAAAATTTAAATAGGGTTCGCAGGCTTCCAAAAGTACCAGGTGCGGTAGCACACTGTTTACTGAAAGAAGATGCGAAACTGCCCGCACTGTCAAAAGAAGACAGAGTGCGGTCCCAGAAAAAATTAGAGAAAAACACTAAAGATTTGAAAATTTTCTAAAACAGAGAAAACCTAAACTACCCAGGTAGATGTCTATCAATCAAAAACTAAGAAAAATGTTTCCTCGAATCAAAGTAAAAGAGAACCAAAAACACAACAAGTTTTTCCCCAGCGGAGTCGCCAATTTGTTGTATGGATTAATCCTTCTTGCGGACAAGACCGATCTCCCTAGTACTAAAAGTATCTAGCAACAAACAGAAAAATATACTAATCTTTCTCTAAGCATATATGATATATGAAAAGCTCTATATAGGTGTTAAAAGACCTACCTTATATCCAGTGCTTGTTTGAAGTTGTTGTTATCCTTCGCGCGCTTGAAGGAGTTTCGTTTGTAAACCTGCAGTCACAAACAAGAAAAGTATTACATAGCACCTGTATAGACATCATCATAAACCATGCTTATCATAGTGATCAAGGAATCTATGAAATAAACCATTAACAAACAGCTTATTGAGAAAAATGAGTATATTTGTATTAATTTCAAAAGAAGGAAAACCTTACACCCTGAGCCTTGATGTTGCACAAGCTTTCCCGAGGTCCGAAGTAGGAGTATCCTCTACTTTGACAAGCTCTACATTCTTTCAACCAAGACAAATAGAGGTATGTGATCTCTCCTCACAAAAGTCTTGTTTAACTGAGTCTGAATCTCAACAGCACTTATCTTAAAATATTCTAAAGCTTCCAACTCCCTTTGAGGCTACCCAATGCCTCTTTTTATAATGGGAAAGAGGAGGTTTCTCTGTTCCAAATATGAAGGGATAGAATCCTCCTTCAAAGGGATAAGCTCCTCACATCAAGGGGTTAGCTCCATAAGGTAAGGGATACATGTACCTTATCAAAGCGTACTTATTCCCGAAAATTCCCGTTTAGAATCTTCTAGAATTAATCTCAAATCAACTTTTTAACTTTACTTTCTCGCCTTTTTTAGTTTTACAGGAGTCCACACCTATAACACATAGAAAGTGTGGTTTTGGTCCGTAGGATAGCTGAACATTAGGTGCGGGCCCGCAGGCAATGTATAGAGAAAGTGTGATACCAAAGTTTAGGAGATTTTTAGGAACTTTTCTCTGATTTTCAAGGCTTGATATGAAGAACTGATATGTTAGACTTGCAAAAGGAGGAAGTATGAGTTATAATGAGCTCATACCCATAGCAGAATGTCAGGATGACAATTTTTAGTGTAACATGTATATCAACTGCTGCAAGGCCTTCGAAGCCACGATGCGAGCCGATTCCTTTTCGATGAGTTTCTGACATTCTAAGGCCTCTTTGTGCCGGCTGACTATGCCGTGTTGCTCTGCTTCATTAGCTCTCAGACCTTTCAAGAATGACACATACTCTCTGGCACACTCAGCTCTGTTGACTAAATCGATATCCCCTTCCTGAAATCGCCTTCTGAGATAGAGTACTGAAGATTTCATCTCCTCGATGACTTGCAGAAATTCCCATTGCTTTGTTACAGCTAAAATGATCTCGGACCAAATAATATTTCTACCCTCTCTGAGAGTGAGGTTACCTTTTAGGCGTGCTTCGAGCTCATTTATAGTCTTCTTCTGGTCAACCCTCATTTTATTTTCCTGTTCAATATCTTTCTGCAATACTTCTATCCTTATGGTATTCTCCGACAGGGATTTTTCCAAATCCGTGATCCTTTGCTTTGCAGTGGAAGCCTGTTTCTCCAGTATGTCATTTGCAGCTTTCGCTGTGCCCAGCTTTTCTGAAAGTGAACTCGTCTCAAGTGGCGTTGTAGTTGGCGCACAGCTGTGCGTGTCCCAAGTGTTATGTAGCTCTGTCAACCTACTCTGAAGAGTAGCGATTGTTCCTGCTGTTAGCACTCAAATCTACCTCAGGCTGAAATGAAGTAAACTCAAGGCTACATCAAACCACGCTCAGCCTCGTAGCTATCCCTACGAGGACAGGAGAGGGCTCTCTCCGTCAATCTCGAGAAAATGAGTAATAGGATGCGAGATGACTTACAATAAGAACTGATTTTAGGCTAGTAAAAAGATAGGTATGTTTGTTTTTTGGTTTTTGGGTTTTCGCTGAAGAAATGGGAAAACAAATTTTGGGTCCAGGGATAAGGTCAGACCTTTGCAGATTTCAAGTTGGGGCGAGGTAGGTGAATGTCTTGATGCTTTTGATTGGATATATGGACATATTAGACCGACGAGGAGCTGAAGAGGGCAAAGAAGAACTTGGATCCTCTCCAAACAGCTGAAAACATATAGAACTAACTGAATTCAAAGGCCAAGCACTGTAAACAATGGATTTAACCTTATTCACTCATTCAATTTAGTTCAGAAGCATAATGAAAGGATGGCATACATTAAACATGAAGAAACTTACAGTAAACAAAGAAGAAACACCATCAAGAACATAACACCACAAGGATCCCAACAAGTGCCGCAAAACCCCTGATCTTTCCTTAGCCAAAATATGAAAAATATGTACAATGATATCAAAAGTATCCCAAGAGTCCAACCTCTCCAACCCCTGAAAATGATCGAGAAATTACAATATATAGATCACTCTAACACCTTTCCCCACCTCTAGGGGTCGAATTCCCTCTTCAGGGATCAGTTTCAACCAATTCTAATCATGGAACTACAATCTAGGCAGCTAACAACTTGCCTCTAAAAGAGTGGAATCTGATCCATTACATGATTTTTTACTCATTTGAGAGTGAATCTTCTAGAAGAGATAAAAACAAGCCAAAGTTACATGCCAAACATGAATTTACATCATAAAAACCCAAAAATTCTATCCATAAGCAAAACTGGTCCATACTAGGCGAAAAACTGAGCTGGCAGCTGAAAATTCAGAAAAAATTTCAAGTGGGTCGCTCCTGAGCCGTGTGGGTCTCTCATGTTCCAGGCTGATTTTGAGGTACTTTCCGGCATCCAAATTGAGCTCATGATAGCTCGTTGGAAATCCCTGGATGTCTACTTTCCAACCCAAGTGGAATTTCTGAATTTGGAGCTCATTTGACCCTCCAAAACCGCATTCTCCCAGAGGTACTCCCTGCTGGTGCAAAAGGTGGCAGCAAGGTGATTTTCATGGTGTTTTTGAGCTTTTTGACCATCCAGATTTCGATGAAATGCTAAGTTGACTTCAGAGGATGCATAATTAACCATGAAAAATCCAAAAATGTAAAAATTTCCTCCAGCAAGTGTCCCAAAAAAAAAGTGAGCGCATGAGCGCGCGACCCACGTAACTGAAAACCCTGTTTTTAGACCAAAAAATTTCAAAATGACAAAATTTTCTCCGAATTTGCTCAAATTCAGAGCGGAGGTCCTCCATCATGTTTCCTGCCCAATCAATGAAGCCTCGGCCAAAATCCGAAGTGGATCAGGCCTTTTCCGCCGTTTTAGTGCTCTCCTGGTGCATGCAGTTCCTGTGATGAAAACACTGTCTCGGTTGTATGATGTGTTGTTGTCAGTCATGATGTAGCAATGTGTATGTTCAACCTGTTGAAAATGAGAAATGGTACCTTGGTGTCTTTGTCTCCATCATGATCCTGTGAATGTACCTACGCTGATGAAGAAGGCGAGACCCCTTCCACGCCATGTGGAGATAGTACTCGCGTTGCTGATGAAGTCAACGAGACCCCTTCCACCCCGGGTGAAGATAGTACTCGTCGTGATGTTGAAACAAAGCTCTGTGGCTTCTCTGATATGTTACCACTACTGGTGCACTGCTATGTTACATCTCAGTGCATCAACCTCAACGATTGAGTCACTGTTCGACTCCTGCTCCTACACTGACTCTGTCTCTGACATGGCCTGGAACAAGATATTGGCACTATGTATACTGATATAGATGCAGTGAAAACAGAGTTATAATGTATGTTTCAAACACCCAATAAATATCCCCCACTGTCAAAGCACCATTAAGGAAACAAACAATGATACCAGCTATGTTTTAGGTGGATTGAAATAGAAATACAGTCTATGTTTTAAGTGCAAGTGAAACTTTACAAATGGTAGCAAGCAGCCCTTAGAATATTGGGTAAATTTTGTCAAAGAGAGCAATGCATCATATGACTGTGTTTGTCAATGGGCAATGAAAACAGAGTTACAAATGTCAATGGGCAGTGAAAACAAAGTTATGAAAACGTGTTATCAATGGGCAATGGGATATAATATGTCAATGAACATCATGGAACAAAGGTCATGACAGTGGTAAAATGATAATGAAGACCACATTGGTATAATGAATGTGAAAACAATGGGCTTTGAACATACATGCCAAGGTGGATATATATCAATGATATAAGGTGGTAAAAATGCTCATAAAACCATCCATACATATTTTAAAACCCTGAAGAACAAATCAGCCATGTATGTAGGGTTTTGCTCTTCCATTCAAATGTTTGAAGACTTCAAGATACCACCAACACATTAAAAACTACTGAGAAATGATAAAAACTTGTTTGCAAGCAGCTGGAGTTGATTCGAATCGAAACTTGGCGCAAAAACACAATTTTCTGAACTCTGCTGGCAAGTGGGTCGCTCTGCCCAGGTGGGTCGCTCCCATTCATTTTTACACTGGCTGAAATGCTCAAGTGGGTCGCTCTTGCCTCATAGTGCATTTTTCAGGAAGCTTTTGGAGGCCTTCCCGGTGTCCAAATTGGGCGCGTGATAGCTCGTTGGAAAGCTATTGGAGTCTAATTTCCAAAAAAAGTGGAATTATACAATTTGGATTCCATCTACCCTGTCAAAAACCAAATCTCCCAACACTAGTCAAAATGAGCAGAATGAGGCTGCCTCAAGGCAGAGCGCTGTTGCAGTCAACTTTTGAAGGTCTTCCTCAACTCCAAATTGAGCTCATGATAGCTCATTGGAAAGGTCTTTCTGTATAGTTATCATTTAAATCATAAAGCAAGTCATTTGGCCAACCATGCTAGGAGAAATATTGATTTTCCCAAGGTCACTTCAGAGGTGCATTCAATTCTCCTGAGGCAACGGTATTTTTGACATTTAGCCAAAACCATGATACCTGTGTAAAAAGTGAAGGAGGTTTTTCTTCCTTGGCATGTTTTGAACAAAAACCTCTCTCAGGTTTCCAAAATTCATCTTTTATTTCTCTGAAACCTCTTTTGAGTGAAACTTACCCCGATGTGTGAAACAAGGAAGTTTGTCGAAATGAAGCGAAATGAAGGGGATAGGGGGATTCTAAATTCTTGGGGAAATTTTGGGAAGTAGGGAGGGATGTTAGGAAGCAGGGGGAAGTGGAATCACAGATATTGAGTGAGGGGAAGGGGTCCAAAAGGGCAAAACACAGGCCTAGCCTAGGAAATTGCCAAGTTTTGGCAAGAAACTAGGGTTTGTGCAAAAATGAGGAATTTTGGGTATCTCAGTGATGGGAAGTGTTTAATGAGGTAAATTAATGATAGGGGAAGGTATATGAACATCAGGATACAATTTTTTCGATGATTTGACCATCCAAGAGAAATTACCTCCAAAACCCTAGGAGAGGGAAATGGACCTTACCAAGGCACAACTGAAGCATGAACAAGCTGTGAAATGACTCAACGGAACTTGACATGATGATGACAACCCTCTGAATGATGGTACACTCAGCTGAACGGTGACATGGACTGACATTTGGACAAATTTGAAAAGAGTGAAGACCAACCCTAGACCTAATGCCTAGTGATCAAATTTTGCTTGAAGACTCTTTGAAATGACAAAATTTGACCTTGACACTTTAAAATCACTTTGAAAGAGCATGTTTGATCACTGGAGGAAGGCTGAAAAGGCTGAATCTAACACCTTCCAACCTCTCCTTCTCTTCTCTTTCTTGTGACAAGGTGTCGGCCAATTCCCTTTTCTCTTTCTCTACTTGTGCCAACTCGGTTGTCTGCACATGCTGGGAGGCTGGCATGTGGGATTTTCCTTTCAGTGAGGTGACTTCCTTCCACAATTTGTCTATTAAAAAGGCCTGCGGGTTTGTTTCCCCAGTGTCTTTCCCTTTGATTTGATCCTGGAGACTGAGTATTCAATTTTCCTGGGCGCGAGCACTTTCTTGCTCATTCTTCAGGGTAGTCCTCATCTGTTCATGTTTTTTCTCAAGCTTCCTCAGTGCAATGGTAGCTCGCATTACCTCATCCTTTAGCATATCAGCTACAACCTGAAATAGGTTACACATATCAGTTGCTGGCACCTTAGTCATGTCAATTGCATGTTGGAGTACCCGGTAGCTAGTGGCGCCTGTATCAGGGTCCAAAAGGGCTTCGGCCATAGACAGTACCAGATGCTCAGTATCCACATTCATGGTGGCGGAAATCCTAGTGTGATACTTTTCTACATACCCCTCCAGCTCAGTTTTGTATTTATCTCTAATTATACTATTTCTCTTGATCCTTTTGGCTGCCACCGGTGAGGTATGGTCTCCCATGGCATGTGAAACCTCAGTGAAGTCAGAGGAGGTGGTGCTGTCCCTTAACACTTTGATTCTGGCCTTGTTGCTGTCAAGTGGCGCATATGGTATGAACGGCTCAAGCAGTTGTTCCTCTCCTATAATTTCGGCTTCACTTGAGACTGCTTTCTATTTTTTACGAGAGGGAGAACCTGTTCCTGAAGGACCAACTTCCTCTTCTTGGCCTTTGTTGATGCCTTCCTCTTCCCCTGTGGCAGATGAATCTGTCTCCATCTGCGAAACCAAAGGCCAAATTTCCATGTTAGCCTTCCACTCTATAAACGGTCTTGGTTCATGTACATAAGGTGCGGACCGATTTCTCTTTCTCCTATTTGAAATAATCTCCCGGGGATCATAAGCCCAAGTCTTTCGCTGTCTTAGGTCCATACCCTGCAATAGCTTGTCGACAATGGGATGGGCGTGTCTTGAATTCACGACGAATGGGCCGATTTGGGTAGGAAGCCTCAGTATGTAACCTTTCTTAGCAGGGACGAAGTGGAGATGGTCAGCTTTGAGGGCTTGACGAATATACTCCAAAGCATAAACTCTTCGGGCGGGAAACACCGGTAGCAGGTAAGGGGCGACCTCGACTCCATAGACCTGAATTTCGGTATAGTTATCAGAGAGATACCAGTCCCCAGTGCTCTGGATTTTACCAGCTTGCAGCCAGTTCTTCATTTCAGGAAAAACCCTAGGTGAGGGCGACCCATGAATGATGGTGTAAGCAATGGACATGAAATCATTCAGGAAACTAGAGGTTCCCACCCCTTTTGGAAATTGGCGCACTGCAGAGTTCCAGTCAAAAACAGGTCGGGGCTGAGAATTGACCTCATATACCCTATCCAAGCCCAAACACTCGAACCTATCTACATGCTGATACAAGAAAAGATAGAACACCAATGAACATAAACGAAAATGACTGGTTTCGGGAAGTTCTTGGAATTGGGTGTAGATGCTGGCAGACAAGTAACCCGGGATATCTAGGACAACCCCCTTCTGAGAAATTAACCACAAAAAGAAAACACATACTTTGGAGGTTTCCCCCAACCCGCCTACACCTAACAGACCCGCAATGAGTGCAAGGATGGGTTGTACTTCCTCCTTGAACAGGTTTAATGGGAAGAGTTATGTTCTAGGAAGGGTAGTAGCCTGGCTGCTGGAAATAGAAGCAATGAAGATTTTTTGATGCTCCCATGGCGATTTGGTAAACTGGGAAGTTAAAGCTTCGTCGCTAAAAGTAGTGTAGGTGGCGCTGGTGGGAAAACAAAGGGCTTGCTTGATGATGTCAGGCGAAAGGGAGAAAATCTAGTTTCCTTGGGCAGAGGTAAACGTGCCTTGGTCTTCATTGTAGGCATCTCTAAGCCAGTAGATGAACTCGACCACCTAGAAGACTGGGGGGGTGATCTGATGGTAAAATCCTGACACAACCACCCGGTATCGATCCCTATTATGAACATGACGCGAAAAAAGCTCAGGCCTTATACTGCTAATGGGGAAAGGGTACTGGTGGTCGCAGACTGCAGCTTGCTTGTCGATGAAAGGCTCGAACCCGGGAGGGTTTCTGGTTTCTCGGACCTGAGGAGTCTCTGGTTTGTTTTTATTGGGTGTGGCCCTTCCCATGACTGACATATGAAAACTGAAAAGAAAAACGAAGGGAAAAAAAAGGGAATTGAACGGGACGGAGTACCTGCACAAGAGGTATATTTGCTTGGGAAAGCGACGCAGAGGGTAGTCTGGTGATGATTGGGTAGACCCGGTACTTGTTCCCGCTTGGTATATACCGTGACCGGAAGACCTGAGACTTTTACCGCAGAAAACTACGGGAAAATGCTGTGAAGACTGGTAATTCTGAGGCAGGAAGGGGTAGAAGTGAAATAGATAGGGCAAGTGTCGTAAGGACACTGACAATGGGGCACGCGGTGTGTAGGGATTGGGTGTTATTTGGGGACAGGTGAACACTGCGTGCCGGGTTTAATACTGGTATGGGCCTGAGTACCAGCTCATCTAAGACTTACCTTACCTCTTTGGCCGCATGCGCCGTATAACTCCTGAAACATATTATCCCCAAAGCGAATTAAATACATAACCTACCAGCTGTAAGGATCCACATTTCATTCCGCCACGTCACCCTATCACACGACACGCTCCTGCCACCTCCTTCTAGCCTTGGGTCCCCACCACGCCACGCTATCACAATTCCACGGGGGTATGGGTCTCTTCCCTTCCTCGCTGCTCGACCCCCTCGGAATTTCCCTTGTGTGCATATTCATGCGGTGGTAATTAATTTAATATTTGCGTTTTGCGCTCTCTGTACCGCTTCTTTGCACTTTTGTGTTTCCGTTAGCCTTTTTTCTTTATACTCCAGCCTTTTCATATTAATACCGCCTTTGGCTTTTATGCACGTGAATTTTTTTACCTTGTTTCGTTTGGACCAACTTTTGAAGTATTTCACCATTTGATATAATGTTCAATGCATGACTTGTCAAAATTTTAATAAACCAATGACTAATGTTAAAGTTTAAACAACATTGGCTCCACCTGGGAACGGCACGTTCATTCTTGAATGTGTCAAGAACTATGCAGACCACCTGTTTGTCTTCTGTGAACGCCACTTCTCATCCTTTTCTAATTTTTACCTCTTCTTCATGATTCACCGTCAATCAACATTATTCAAACAACGCTTAAAACAGGAAATAATATAAAATATGATACATCAGGATTTCTCGACCTGAGTCAGTATTGGAAATAAGGCTTGAGGAACTGACCATTAACAAGGGCGTCCAGCAAATCCCCCTGCAAATTCTCCAACCTAAAGTATTGTTGCCACCTTGTTCTACAATTTTGAAAGGGCCGAACCAGAGGGGATCGAATTTCCCGTGTTTGCCCTTATCAGCCCTTCGTAAGTCCCACCTGAGTACTAAGTCCCCTGTCTGTAGCTTTCTGTCTTTGGCGTGTTGATCAAAAAACCCTTTCATTTTCTCCTGGTATGCCCCTAGTCTCTGATTTACCAGACTACATGTTTCTTCGAGCTCCACCAGTTGGTTAATTCTTCTAGTCACGTCATCCGGTTCTTCCTGACTTTCTTGCATGAACCGGGATACCGGTACAGCCAACTCCACAGGAAAAACTGCTGCTCTCCCGTAAAATAATTCGTATGGGGACTTCTCGGTTGCCCTCTTGCTAGTGATTCGGTTAGCCCACAGAGCGAACTTCAGTTGAGAATCCCAATTCTTCTGATTCTCGTTTATTGTCTTCCTTAGTGCTCGGACTAGAGTTTTATTCGAAGACTCTGCAAGGCCATTTCCTCAGGGGTAGTAAGCCATGGAGTGACCCAGTGCAATATTATACTACTAGCAGAAGTTGAAAATTTTTGTGGATTTGAAGGCTTGTGCATTGTCAGTTACTATTTTAGCGGGACAACCAAATCTGGATATGATATGTTGCTCCATGAATTTTATTACCATAGTGTCAGTTGCATTCCTGGCAGGTACAACTTCCACCCATTTTGTAAAGTAATCAGTGGCTGTCAATATCCATTTATGTTGTCCACTTGAAGGGGGATGTATTTCTCCTATGAAGTCGATTCCCCACTGCTGGAATGGCTCATCTACGTGGACAGGGATCATGGGTAGCAGTGCTAGTTTCTGTCTCTTGGAAAACCTTTGACACTTCTCACAGGCTCTAACTCGAGCAAATATGTCTCCAAACAGTTTAGGCCAGAAGAAGCCATCCTTCAGAATATGTGAGCAGTAGCCCTCCAACTGTAATGGCCCCCACAAATTCCCTCGTGGAATTCAGCCATTATACTCTCCACCTCCTCTTCCGTAAGACATAGGAGTAGGATACCAGAGGGATCCTGCCAATACAACTGACCGTTTGCAACCATATACTTCTATGACTTCAATCTCAGTGATCTGTATTTAGTCTTCTCGTAGCTGGGCGGGCAACTGAGGGTTAGGAGGTACTCTACCAACTCTTTGTACCATGGGCTGATAAGGTACTTCATATGTACCTTCTGGGAGGCTATTTCTATTCTCTGTGCTTCCTCCCCTGCTCCAGTATCTTCATTTGCTATCATAGACAAATTGATACCCAAGGCCTGAAAATTTGATTCAGACAGGATCTTGGCTAGACCTTGCCCCTTGATTAATTTGGTAGGACGAATATCTAACTCGTATTCCTGTATCTTCGCTATCCACTTTCCTCTTTTTCCTTCGTTGTCCCCCTGGATAAGAATGTCTTTAATGGCTGCTGTAGGAACAAATGCAGTGATATGGGACTGCAAAACATACATTCGGAAAGCTTTGAGGGATTTCATCAGAGCATACGCTTGCTTCTCCAATATGTTATATTTCAGTTCAACATCTCGAAGCACCTGACTAAAAAAGGCAATAGGTTGTTCATACCCCTCTTCGTTTTTCTGCAACAAAACTCCAGCTACTGTATGGGGGGATGCAAAGGAGAAGATGATAAATGGTTTGGCATAATCTGGCCCGGCTAACACAGGAGCTTCAATAAATGCATTTTTAATTCTGGCAAAAGCTTCCCTTGACTCTGGCGACCATTTCACTTCATTATCCTTCTTTAACATATCAGTTATGTGCCTAACTATCTCAGCGTAGTTAGGGATGAATCTCCTCAAGAAGTTTATACAACCTAGGAACACCTACACTTCCTTCCTGTTTCTGGGTAGGGCAATACTATTTATGACTTCCACTCTTTTGGGGTCTATCTTTACTCCATCTTTAGTGACGATGTGTCCCAGGAGCTTACCCTCTTCTAGTGCAAACAAAGACTTCTGTGGGTTAAGGGAGAGGCCATACCTTCTACACTTCTCAAACATTCTGCGCGGGTGTTCTATGTGCTCTGCATCATCCTTTGAAAACACAGTAATGTCGTCTAGATATACCACCACGAACTGGTCCTGTTCTCCAATAAAAGCAATATCCATGGCCCTCTGGAAAGTGGCCCCTGCGTTAAAATGCATTCTGGCATATATGAATGTTCCCCATGGGGTGGTGAAGGCCGTCTTATTTTGATCTTCTGGCAACACAGCTACCTGATTATACCCAGAGAATCCATCCATCATCGACATCCGGGCAGCCTCTACCACTTTCTGCAATATGTGATCCATCTTGGGTAGTGGGTAATTATCTTTCAATGAAGCCCTGTTCAGGTTCCTAAAATCAACACATATTCTTATTTCTCCATTCTTCTTCCATACAGGGACTAGATTAGCTACCCACTTAGAGTACCTCAATGGTACAATGATCTTAGCCTTCAGCAGTTTCTTAATTTCTTTCTCAATAGAAGGTAGCAATAGTGGATTTATTTGTCTAAGCTTTTGCTTATGTGGCTTTGCATCTCCCTTCAGTGGAATCTTATGCTGCATAATGCTGACATCGAAGTTTTTTAGGTCTTGATATGACCAGGCAAACACATCCTTGTAGGACTGAAATAACTTCTGATACAACTGTTTATATTCTTCCAGGACCTTCATAGACAGCTTCCCGATTTTAGGGTCACCCTCAGTGCCTAGATTCAGGTCCTCAGCCTGGTTTTCTTCTACAACTTTGTTTGGCTGTAATGGAACATCATTATTGTTAAAAAACCTTTCCAAAGGCACTAGCCCTCGGGGAATAACATTCCCTTTCAACTGCAGAAATTTGTGACCTGCCACCCTTTCTTCCCATTTCTTTCCTGATGTTTCTTCAGTCCCTCCTTCTTCACACATGTCGATCTCCATGTTGGAGAACTCCCCAACTATCTCCAAGAATCTCTTGACATTCTCTTCATCTTATAATACTTTCCAGTGCTTGATGTTGTCTGGGATTGATGGCCTATAACGCGCCTCAATCTCATATCTCAATATAGGGTTCTGAGGTGGCCGAAAAGTACTAGCAGCCACTGCTAGAGAATCTGCCATTCTGTTTTGCTCCCGAGGCATGAACTGGATATTAAATGCTAATAAAAAGTTCTCCACCAGATCCCAGACTTCATTCCTATAGATTCTCAGCCTAGGATGTTTAGCTTGACACAGATTCTTCACATGCCTGACTACTAGTTCTGAATCTCCCAGAACCTTCAAAATTTGTATGTTCATGCTCCTGGCTGTCTGCAACCCAAGTAAGAGTGCTTCATATTCGGCCACGTTATTTGTGGCTTCATACTCCAGCTTGAAAGATAGAGGCACCCATCTTATTGTCGGCGAAATCAATAACACCCCAGCTCCGTCTCCTTCTCTAGAGTTGGCTCCGTCGAAGTGAAGCGTCCAGATTTCCGATTCAGAACTTTCTTTGAACTATTATGTCTTCATCTGGTAAAATTATGGTTCATGTGCGTACTCCTTATCTTCCTCAAGAATTAAGCATGAGAAATCCCCCTCGCTGCTATAAACTGGAGAATTCACTGAGTCATCTACTTTAGTGACTGTCTTAACAAATCTGGTCTCTCTGTACAGCCTCCTCTCTTGGCCGCCAAATATAGGGATAGTGGCATAGGTCAGATCCAACTTAATCGATCCCCCAATTTTGGTTCCCCAAGATCTTTATAGTAACATGCCGAAGAGAGCTGGGATGTCAGCCACCACTATATCCATCACTACACTTTTTGCTGGGATCTGAGCCAGGTTAACCACCAAGTCTTTTATCATGCCCAGGCACTTAACTCTTTTGGAGTCAAATGAGTAAAGGTCTTTGTATGGGCGGGTGATCTGTAGTCCTAGTTTCTCCATGACTGAAAGGGGTAAAAGATTATGAGAGGCTCCTGAATCTAACATGCAGTTATGCAGGAGCAGGTCATGTATTACTAAAGACACATAAAAAGGTGGAGTGGCGGCATCCAATTCCTCTACATGCGAGCCAAAAACAACCATAGGCATTTCTTCTTGTAGGTTGAGACTATCTGGAATGTGTGTTACTTCTGGAGGAAGCATGAAGGATGTGACTTGGGACTGATATGCTAGTTGTTTCAATAGCTCAGTCAAGGGAACTGGGATTTTCACTTTTTCAAGTTCTTTTTGTAAACTAAAGACAGATGAAGACTTATCCATTGACACTTCTTTTTCTTTTGAATATTTGCTTTGGAGGGGAGGCTTAACTTCTTTTACGATGGGCTCGACCTTAGGGGGCGCAGTTACTTACGAAGATGAAGGAATTAGAGTATCAGATTGTAGAGGTTGGTTAAGAGGCCTCTTAACTTTTTCTGGGGGCTTTTAAGGATTGACCTCCTTCTGTGCAGGTGCCTCTTCTTGAGGTGTGTCCTCCTCTTGATCCTGAGTGCGATTTCTCTTTCTGGAGGACCTGAGGTCATATCTTCTATTGAACGGAGCTTGCATGAAATCAACGAAATGATTGCAGTAGTCATCAATCTCAGGCTCTTCGGTATCTTCATTGGCCTTCACTTCTGAGTGAGCTTGTACTTCCTCTTCGTCACTTTCATGTACAAGACATTCTATGTCATTAATGTTTGAGAAAACAAGGAATGCCTCCTCCTGTTCGTAGGCATGGTCTTTAGTGGAACCCTCTACTTGCCCCTCCAGGTATAGAGGATGTGGTACCTGATCTTGCTGCTCCTTCTGTCCCCTCTGCAGTATCTGCAAGGGTGGCTTTTTGTATTGAGGATTGAATCCTATGTTTGGAGCATTTTGGAAATTCTTTGGGGGCGAATTCTTGGCCTCCATCTCAAGCTTTATCATCTTACTTGAGAGATTCTTGATCATCTTGTTCATTTCTTCGATCTTGTCATTAGCCGAATCTTTGTCTTGGCTTGAGGTGGATACTTCCTCTTTTCCCCTTCTTCTAGCATCCTGTTGATGTTTCCCTTTGGATTTGCCGGTAGAGGCAAAATTTGCTTCTATCTCCAATGCGTCGGTCTGTGCATCATCCAGAGTGGCTGGCTTTCTTTCTCTCAAGGAGAAACCGAATTCAGAATCAAACGCTGCCACAAAAACGACCTTGGCAGTGGTCTCGTGAGGCTTCATGTCAGCGGGGAGACTTAGGTATAATTTGTTAAATATTTTAATAAACTCTAACACCCCTTCATTATGCTTCTTTTTTAGAGTATTGAATTCAGTAAGAATATTACCATGATCTTTCTTTTCTCCCAATTTTTTGAGGAAAGTATCCTCCATTCCCTCCCATGTATTGACAGAACGAGCTCCAAGTGTCTTGAACCACTTTCTAGCTTCCCCATCTAAGGATTGCACAAACAACCTTAGGAATATGTCCAGATGTTCGACATTGAGATTCTCTGCAAAAGAGAAAAAGACTTCGATATGTTTCTGGGCTTCAATCTCATTCTCACCACTGAATCTGGGCAGAATCTTTAAATAATCTTGCGGCATGTCATTTAATACTACAGGTAGCTCCAGAGGAGCGTATCTGTTTTTCAGGAAGCCAGGGACATTAACCATTGGAGGAGGAGGTGGAGGTAACAAGAGGGCTTGGTGAGTAAGTGGAGGGGTAGGCGGAAGTGAGGTGTGAATGATGATAGGAATATAATGAACAACATCTTGGGATGATGGAGACAAAGGTGGAGTGGTAACAGCAGATACTTCCGTGACTTCTTTAACTTCCTCGACCTCTAGAGTAGGATGAAATGTGTAATGGGTGGTATCTACTGACTCAGCCTCGTCCTTAACTTGGATATTTCCTGAGGGTAGATAGTCTGAGTAATAGCCGGTTTCACCCAAAGCGGAGTTAGAATCTTGCCACTGGGCAACCTGAGAAGAGGAAGAAGGAAGGTCTTCTAGAGAGAGTGGTGGAATCTCTGTATGAACAAATGGTCTCCCCCTCCAGCTTCTTCTATGTAAAATTATTTCTGGGTCAGACACAGAGGGTCTCTCTGGCTGAGAAGTATCTGGCCTAAGGTGTGGCTTCCGAGGAGCCAGGACTGCAAAGAGATTTATCAGCGAAAACGAATGTGGAGTCGCCAAGGTGAGGGATATACAACTCTCAACTCTCCATGCTCACCTAATTGAAGAGTGAAATAGGGTTTTGTCGAGGCCCAGGGATTTCAATTTTTTTATCAACTTCATTCCCCGGCAACGGCGCCAAAAATATGTTGTCGTTCCTAGAGATAGCCTCGAGTTGTCAGAGACCAGTGCCTAGGACATCTTAGCTAGTAAAGAGTGTAAGGTATATCCTAAGACCACTATCAGCTCAAGGCTCTTTACCATATCAACTTCTCTGATGAGTTACAAAATTAGATGGGACCAGACAGCTTTCAGATCAGCAACATATAAAAAACATGTAGAGGCAAGAGGAGAATTACTTACACAGATGCATCAGACAGCTTAGAAACAACTTTCATCAAGGAGGGCCAGTTTCCAAATGTTATATAGGGATTGTTAAATCAAGGCGTTTTCGGTGCAGAAGGTAAAAGAGGTGCACTAATTACCAATTGAATGGTACTCAGAAAACATATTTTGCTATAGCAATGGGCTTAAGAACTAAGAATCCATACATACCAATCAGTTCTGAACGAATAAGATTCCACGATATTCAATACAAAGGAAATCTGAATGAAGTGTAAAATGAAACACCATATCATGCATGAGCCATATTTAAAGCAGCTAGACAAGTCTCATATAAGTACCACATAACGATAAATTTATATCAGAACTGGCGAGTCACTCGCATTCCAAAACATGATATAAAGAAAATGGAGACAATGAAATAGACAATGAAACAATACTACGAAGAAAGAGTCACAGACCATACAACATCTAGACCGGAATCCTCACATAAAATTGAACTTATCTTCGCTCAGACCCTACGGGCTCTGAGCATTTGCATTTATAATTCGACCACAAGCATACAAAATATTCTTACACAGCAAGTTTCTTCAAAAAATCTGGAACCCTTTTTTCTCATTCGATCTTACTTATATAGACCTCTTCCTATCTCAGCGAGAAGATATTTTTTGAGAAAATATCTTCCTCGCATGACCAAAATCTGTTAAAGGTCCTTATCAAAACAAAAAAACTCACAATGAGGAATCAGGCCTCTCATCATGGATAGTCAGGCACTTGGCTGTTTTTAAAACAGAAAGTTAAACAATAGTCTGAATAAAAAGATAAAATGTTGGAGTGGAGCAAGTAGCCCACTCGAAACTTTAAAAAGTAACTAATTCAGAAAAAAGTAAAAAGGCCACGAGGGCCGAATCATGAAATAAAAATTCATCATTTGTGATAAGGGGTCGAGGTTGTTGCTGATACTGGTGGTGGCGCGTTTGTAGATGAACTGGCAATTTGGCTAACGAACTGGGCACACCTCTGCTGACTGTTTGCGGCAGGCTCAGGCATCATTGCAAATCCTTCTACCCTGATGAAAGCCTCAGTGAGATCTCTCAGATTTTCCTTGGTAGGGACTTTATGGTTTAACAACTGAAGAATAGCAAACTCTGGGTGTAGTGATGCGATCATGGTTTCAGCCTTGAGCCGGGTGGTTTTATCTGACATGACATCTATCCGGTCCCTTTCTTGCTTTAGGCATGCTTCATATTCCGTTAATGGTCGCAGCATAGAAGGGGTGGTGGAATCCCAGCACGTCGGAAGCCCTGCTGTCGTAATTTCAGCCCAAACTGCATCAAACCAGTCCACAGTGTATATCAACTGTTGCAAGGCCTTCGAAGCCACGACGCGAGCCGATTCCTTTTCGATGAGTTTCTGACATTATAAGGCCTCTTTGTGCTGGCTGACTATGCCGTGTTTCTCTGCTTCGTTAGCTCTCAGCCCTTTCAATAATGACACATACTCTCTGGCACGCTCTGCTCTGTTGACTAAATCGATATCCCCTTCCTGAAATCGCCTTCTGAGATAGAGTACTGAAGATTTCATCTCCTCGATGACTTGCAGAAATTCCCATTGCTTTGTTACATTTAAAATGATCTCGGACCAAATAATATTTCTACCCTCTCTGAGAGTGAGGTTACCTTTTAGGTGTGCTTCGAGCTCATTTATAGTCTTCTACTGGTCAGCCCTCGTTTCCTTTTCTTGTTCAATTTCTTTCTGCAATACTTCTATCCTTCTGGTAATCTCCGACAGGGATTTTTCCAAATCCGTGATCCTTTGCTTTGCAGTGGAAGCCTGTTTCTCCAGTATGTCATTTGCAGCTTTCGCTGCACCCAGATTTTCTGAAAGTGAACTCGTCTCAGGTGGCGTTGTAGCTGGCGCACAGCTGTGCGTATCCCAAGTGTTCTGTAGCTCTGTCAACCTACTCTGAAGAGTAGCGATTTTTCTTGCCAACCTCTCCTTCTCTTCTCTTTCTTGTGACAAGGTGCCGGCCAATTCCCTTTTCTCTTTCTCTACTTGTGCCAACTCGGCTGTCTGCACATGCTGGGAGGCTGGCATGTGGGCTTTTCCTTTCAGTGAGGTGACTTCCTTCTGCAATTGGTCTATTAAAAAGGCCTGCGGGTTTGTTTCCCCAGTGTCTTTCCCTTTGATTTGATCCTGGAGATTGCGTATTCGATTTGCCTGGGCGCAGGCACTTGCCTACTCATTCTTCAGGGTAGTCCTCATTTGTTCATGCTTTTTCTCAAGCTTCCTCAGTGCAATGGTAGCTCGCATTACCTCATCCTTTAGCATATCAGCTACAACCTAAAACAGGTTACACATATCAGTTGCTGGCACCTTAGTCATGTCAATTGCATGTTGGAGTACCCTGTAGCTAGTGGCGCCTGTATCAGGGTCCAAAAGGGCTTCGGCCATAGACAGTACCAGATGCTCAGTATCCACATTCATGGTGGCGGAAATCCTGGTGTGATACTTTTCTACATACCCCTCCAGCTCAGTTTTGTATTTATCTCTAATTATGCTTTTTCTCTTGATCCTTTCGGCTACCACCGGTGAGGGATGGTCTCCCATGGCATGTGAAACCTTAGTGAAGCTGAAGGAGGTGGTGTTGTCCCTTAACACTTTGATTTCGGCCTTGCTGCTGTCAAGTGGCGCATATGGTATGAACGACTCAAGCAGTTGTTCCTCTCCTATAATTTCGGCTTCACTTGAGACTGTTTTCTATTTTTTATGAGAGGGAGAACCTGTTCTTGAAGGACCGAATTCCTCTTCTTGGGCTTTGTTGATGCCTTCCTCTTCTCCTGTGGCAGATGAATCTGTCTCCATATGCGAAACCAAAGGCCAAATTTCCATGTTAGCCTTCCACTCTATAAACAGTCTTGGTTCATGTACATAAGGTGTGGACCGATTTCTCTTTCTCCTGTTTGAAATAATCTCCTAGCGATCATAAGCCCAAGTCTTTCCCTGTCTTAGGCTCATACCCTGCAATAGCTTTTCGACAATGGGAAGGGCGTGTCTTGAAATCACGACGAACGGGCCAATTTGGGTAGGAAGCCTCAGTATGTAACCTTTCTTAGCAGGGACGAAGTGGAGATGGTCAGCTTTGAGGGCTTGACGAATATACTCCAGAGCATAAAATATTCAGGCGGGAAACACCAGTAGCAGGTAAGGGGCGACCTTGGCTCCATAGACCCAAATTTCAGTATAGTTATCAGAGAGATACCAGTCCCCAGTGCTCTGGATTTTACCAGCTTGCAGCTAGTTCTTCATTTCAGGAAAAACCCTAGGTGAGGGCGACCCATGAATGATGGTGTAAGAAATGGACATGAAATCGTTCAGGAAACTAGAGTAACCCACCCCTTTTGGCAATTGGTGCACTGCAGAGTTCTAGTCAAAAAGAGGTCGGGGCTGAGAATTGACCTCATATACCCTATCCAAGCCCAAACGCTCGAACCTATCTGCATGCTGATACAAGAAAAGATAGAACACCAATGAACAGAAACGAAAATGACTGGTTTTGGGAAGTTCTTGGAACTGGGTGCGGATGTTGGTAGATAAGTTACCCGGGATATCTAGGACAACCCCCTTCTGAGACATTAACCATAGAAATAAAACACATACTTTGGAGGTTTCCCCCAACCCGCCTACACCTAACGGACCCACAATGAGCGCAAGGATGGGTTGTACTTCCTCCTTGAATAGGTTTAATGGGAAGAGTTCCGTTCTAGGAAGGGTAGTAGCCTAGCTACTGGAAATAGAAGAAATGAAGATTTTTTGATGCTCCCATGGCGATTTGGTAAACTGGGAAGTTAAAGCTTCTTCGTTGAAAGCAGTGTAGGTGGCGCTGGTGGGAAAATGGAGGGCTTTCTTGATGATGTCGGGCAAAAGGGAGAAAATTTGGTTTCCTTGGGCGGAGGTAAACGTGCCTCGGTCTTCATCGTAGGCGTCGCTGAGCCAGTAGATGAAATCGACCACCGGGAAGACTGGGGGGATAATCTGATGGTAAAAGCCTGACACAACCACCTGGTATCAATCCCTATTATGAACATGACGTGAAAAAAGCTCAGGCCTTATACTGCTAATGGGGAAAAGGTACTGGTGGTCGCAGACTCCAGCTTGCTTGTCGATGAAAGGCTCGAACCCGGGAGGGTTTCTGGTTTCTCGGACCTGGGGAGTCTCTGGTTCGTTTTTCTTGGGTGTGCCCCTTCCCATGATTGACATATAAAAACTGAAAATAAAAACGAAGGGAAAACAAAGGGAATTGAAAGGGACAGAGTACCTGCACAAGAGGTAGATTTTCTTGGGAAAGCGACGCAGAGGGTAGTCTGGTGATGATTGGGTAGACCCGGTACTTGGTCCCGCTTGGTATATACTGTGACTGGAAGACCTGAGACTTTTACTGCAGAAAACTACGGGAAACTGCTGTGGAGACTGGTAATTCTGAGGCAGGAAGGGGTAGAAGTGAAATAGATAGGGCAAGTGTCGTAAGGACACTTACAATGGGGCACGCGGTGTGTAGGGATTGGGTGTTATTTGGGGATAGGTGAACACCGCGTGCCGGGTTTACTACTGGTACGGGCCTTAGTACCAGCTCATCTAGGACTTACCTTACCTCTTTGGCCGCATGCGCCGTATAACTCCTGAAACATATTATCCCCAAAGCGAATTAAATACATAACCTACCAGCTGTAAGGGTCCACATTTCGTTCCGCCACGTCACCCTATCACGCGACACACTCCTGCCACCTCCTTCTAGCCTTGTGTCCCCACCACGCCACGCTTTCACAATTCCGCAGGGTTATGGGTCTCTTCCCTTCCTCTGTGCTCGACCCCCTCGGAATTTCCCTTGTGTGCATATTCACGCGGTGGTAATTCTTTTAATATTTGCGTTTTGTGCTCTCTGTACCGCTTCTTTGCACTTTTGTGTTTCTGTTAGCCCTTTTGCTTTATAATTCGGCCTTTTCGTATTAATACCCCCTTTGGCTTTTATGCACGTGACTTTCGTTACCTTGTTTCGTTTCGAACAACTTTTGAAGTATTTCACCATTTGATATAATGTTCAATGCATGACTTGTCAACATTTTAATAAACCAATGACTAATGTTAAAGTTTAAACAACATTGGCTCCACCTGGGGACGACACGTTCATCCTTGAATGTGTTGAGAAATACGCATACCACCTGTTTGTCTTCTGTGAACGCCACTTCTCATCCTTTTCTAATTTTTACCTCTTCTTCATGATTCACCGTCAATCAACATTATTCAAACAACGCTTAAAACAGGAAATAATATACAATATGATACATCAGGCTTTCTTGACCTGAGTCAGTATTGGAAATAAGGCTTGAGGAACTGACCATTAACAGGGGTGTCCAGCAAATCCCCCTGCAAATTCTCCAACCTAAAAGTATTGTTGCCACCTTGTTCTGCAATTTTGAAAGGGCCGAACCAGAGGGGATCAAATTTCCCATGTTTGCCCTTATCAGCCCTTCGTATGTCCCACCTGAGTACTAAGTCCCCTGTCTGTAGCTTTCTATCTTTGGCGTGTTGATCAAACAACTCTTTCATTTTCTCCTGGTATGCCTCTAGTCTCTGATTTACCAGACTACACGTTTCTTCAAGCTCCACCAGTTGGTTAATTCTTCTAGTCACGTCATCCAGTTCTTCCTGACTTTCTTGCATGAACTGGGCTACCGGTAGAGCCAACTGCACAGGAAAAACTGCTGCTCTCCCGTAAACTAATTCGTATGGGGACTTCCCGGTTTCCCTCTTGCTAGTGATTCGGTTAGCCCACAGAGCGAACTTCAGTTGAGAATCCAAATTCTTCTGATTCTCATTGATTGTATTTTTCAGTGCTCGGACAAGAGTTTTATTCGAAGACTCTGCAAGGCCATTTCCTCGGGGGTAGTAAGCCGTGGAGTGACCTAGTGCAATATTATACTGTTGGCAGAAGTTGAAAAATTTTGTGGATTTGAAGGCTTGTGCATTGTCAGTTACTATCTTAGCGGGACAACCAAATCTGGATATGATATGTTCCTCCAAGAATTTTATTACCACAGTGTCAATTGCATTCCTGGCAGGTACATCTTCCACCCATTTTTTAAAGTAATCAGTGGCTGTCAATATCCATTTATGCTATCCAGTTGAAGGGGGATGTATTTCTCTTATGAAGTCAATTCCCAACTGCTGGAATGGCTCATCTACGTGGACAGGGATCATGGGGAGCGGTGCTAGTTTCTGTCTCTCGGCAAACCTCTAACACTTCTCACAGGCTCTAACTCGAGCGAATACGTCTCCAAATAGTTTAGGCCAGAAGAAGCCAGCCTTTAGAATCTTGTGAGCAGTAGCCCTCCAACTGTAATGTTCCCCACAAATTCCCTCATGGAATTCAGCCATTATACTCTCGACCTCCTCTTCCGTAAGACATAGGAGTAGGATACCAGAGGGATCCCGCCAATACAACCAACCGTTTGCAACCATATACTTCTGTGACTTCAATCTCTGTGATCTGTATTTAGTCTTCTCGTAGCTGGGTGTGCAACTGAGGGTTAGGAGGTACTCTACCAACTCTTTGTACCATGGGCCGATAAGGTACTTCATATGTACCTTCTGAGAGGCTATTTCTATTCTCTGTGCTTCCTCCCCTACTCCAGTATCTTCGTTTGTTGTCATAGACAAATTGATACCCAAGGCCTGACAATTTGATTCAGACAGGATCTTGGCTAGACCTTGCCCCTTGATTAATTTGGTAGGAAGGATATCTAACTCATATTCCTATATCTTCGCTATCCATTTTCCTCTTTTTCCTTCGCTGTCCCCCTGGATAAGAATGTCTTTAACAGCTGCTGTAGGAAAAAATGCAGTGATGTGGGACTGCAAAACATACATTCGGAAAGCTTTGAGGGATTTCATCAGAGCATACGCTTGCTTCTCCAATATGTTATATTTCAGTTCAGCATCTCGAAGCACCTAACTAAAAAAGCCAATAGGCTGTTCATACCCCTCTTCATTTTTCTGCAACAAAACTCCAGCTACTGTATGGGGGGATGCAAAGGAGAAGATCATAAATGGTTTGGCATAATCTGGCCCGGCTAACACAGGAGCTTCAATAAATGCATTTTTAATTCTGGCAAAATCTTCCCTTGAATCTGGCGACCATTTCACTTCATTATCCTTCTTTAACATATCAGTTATGTGCCTAACTATCTCAGCGTATTTAGGGATGAATCTCCTCAGGAAGTTTATAAGACCTAGGAACACCTGCACTTCCTTCTTGTTTCTGGGCAGGGCAATACAATTTATGACTTCCACTCTTTTGGGGTCTATCTTTACTCCATCTTTAGTGACGATGTGTCCCAGGAGCTTACCCTCTTCTAGTGAAAACAAAGACTTCTGTGGGTTAAGGGAGAGGCCATACCTTCTACACTTCTCAAACATTCTGCGCAGGTGTTCTATGTGCTCTGCATCATCCTTTGAAAACACAGTAATGTCGTCCAGATATACCACCACGAACTGGTCCTGTTCTCCAATAAAAGCAATATCCATGGCCCTTTGGAAAGTGGCCCCTGCGTTAATCAGCCCAAAAGGCATTCTGGCATACATGAATGTTCCCCATGGGGTGGTGAAGGCCGTCTTCTTTTGATCTTCTGGAAACACAGCTACCTGATTATACCCAGAGAACCCATCCATCATCGACATTCGGGCAAGCTCTACTACTTTCTGCAATATGTGATCCATCTTGGGCAGTGGGTAATTCTCTTTCAATGAAGCCCTGTTCTGGTTCCTAAAATCAACAAATAGTCTTATTTCTCCATTCTTCTTCTGTACAGGGACTAGATTAGCTACCCGCTCAGAGTACCTCAATGGTACAATGATCTTAGCCTTCATTAGTTTCTTAATTTCTTTCTCAATAGAAGGTAGCAATAGTGGATTTATCTGTCTAAGCTTTTGCTTATGTGGCTTTGCATCTCCCTTCAGTGGAATCTTATGCTGCATAATTCTAACATCGAAGGTTTTTAGGTCTTGATATGACTAGGCAAACACATCCTTGTAGGACTGAAATAACTTCTGATAAAGCTGTTTATATTATTCCGGGACCTTCATAGATAGCTTCACGATTTTAGGGTCAGCCTCAGTGCCCAGATTCAGTTCCTCAGCCTGGTTTTCTTCTACAACTTTGTTTGGTTGTAATGGAACATCATTCTTGTTAAAAATCCTTTCCAAAGGAAATAGCCCTCGGGGAATAACATTCCCTTTCAACTGCAGAAATTTGTGACCCGCTACCCTTTCTTCCCATTTATTTCCTGATGTTTCTTCAGTCCCTCCTTCTTCACACATGTCGATATCCATGTTGGAGAACTCCCCAACTGTCTCCAAGAATCTCTTTACTTGCTCTTCATCTTCGAATACTTGCGAGTGCTTGATGTTGTCTGGGATTGATGGCCTATAATGCACCTCAATCTCATATCTCAATAGAGGGTTCTGAGGTGGCCGAAAAGTACTAGCAACCACTGCTAGAGAATCTTCCATTCTGTTTTTCTCCCGAGGCATGAACTGGATATTAAATGCTAATAAAAATTTCTCCAACAGATCCCAGACTTCATTCCTATAGGCTCTTAGCCTAGGATGTTTAGCTTGACACAGATTCTTCACCTGCCTGACTACTAGTTTTGAATCTCCCAGAACCTTCAGAATTTTTATGTTCATGCTCCTGGCTGTCTGCAACCCAAGTAAGAGTGCTTCATATTCGGCCACTTTATTTTTGGCTTCATACTCCAGCTTGAAAGATAGAGGCACCCATCTTCCTACCGGTGAAATCAATAACACCCCAAATCCATTTCCTTCTCTAGAGTTGGCTCCGTCGAAGTGAAGCATCCAGATTTCTGATTCAGGACTTTCTTTGAACTGTTCTTTCTTGATCTGGTAAAATGATGGTTCATGTGCGTACTCTTGTTCTTCCTCACGCATTAAGCATGAGAAATCCCCCTCCCTGCTATAAACCGGAGAATTCACTGAGTCATCTACTTTAGTGACTGTCTTAACAAATCTGGTCTCTCTGTACAGCCTCCTCTCTTGGCCGCCAAATATAGGCATAGTGGCATAGGTTAGATCCAGCTTAATCGATCCCCCAATTTTGGTTCCCAAAGATCTTGATAGTAACATGCCGAAGTGAGCTGGGATGTCAGCCACCACTATATCCATCACTACACTTTTTGCTGGGATCTGAGCCAGGTTAACCACCAAGTCTTTTATCATGCCCAGGCACTTAACTCTTTTGGATTCAAATGAGTAAAGGTCTTTGTATGGGCGGGTGATCTGTAGTCCTAGTTGCTCCATGACTGAAAGGTGTAAAATATTATGAGAGGCTCCTGAATCTAACATGCAGTTATGCAGGAGCAGGTCATGTATTACTAAAGACACATAAAAAGGTGGAGTGGCGGCATGCAATTCCTCTACATGCGGGCCAAAAACAACCATAGGCCTTTCTTATTGCAGGTTGAGACTATCTGGAATGTGTGTTACTTCTGGAGGAAGCATGAAGGATGTGACTTGGGACTGATATGCTGGCTGTTTCAATAGCTCAGTCAAGGGAACTGGGATTTTCACTTTTTCAAGTTCTTTTTGTAAACTAAAGACAGATGAAGACTTATCCATTGACACTTCTTTTTCTTTTGAATCTTTTCTTTGGAGGGGAGGCTTAACTTCTTTTACAATGGGCTCGCCTTAGGGGGCGCAGTTACTTGCGAAGATGAAGGCATTAGAGTATCAGATTGTAGAGGTTGGTTAAGAGGCCTCTTACCTTTTTCTAGGGGTTTTTGAGGATTGACCTCCTTCTGTGTAGGTGCCTCTTTTTGAGGTGTGTCCTCCTCTTGATCCTGAGTGCGAGTTCTCTTTCTGGAGGACCTGAGGTCGTATCTTCTATTGAACTGAGCTTGAATGAAATCAACGAACTGCTTGCAGTAGTCATCAATCTCAGGCTCTTCGGTATCTTCATTGGCCTTCACTTCTGAGTGAGCTTGTACTTCCTCTTCGTCACTTTCATGTACAGGACATTTTATGTCATTACTGTTTGAGAAAACAAGGCATGCCTCCTCCTGGTCGTAGGCATGGTCTTCAGTGGAACCCTCTACTTTCCCCTCCAAGTATAGAGGATGCGGTACCTGATCTTGCTGCTTCTTCTGTCCCCTCTGCAGTATCTGCAAGGGTGGCTTTCTGTATTGAGGATTGAATCCTTTGTTTGGAGAATTTTGGAAATTATTTGGGGGCGAATTCTTGGCCTCAATCTCAAGCTTGATCAACTTACTTGAGATATTCTTGATCATCTTGTTCATTTCTTCGATCTTGTCATTAGTCGAATCTCTGTCTTGGCTTGAGGTGGATACTTCCTCTTTTCCCCTTCTTCTAGCATCTTGTTCATCTTTCCCTTTGGATTTGCCGGTAGAGGAAAAATTTTCTTCTATCTCTAATGCGTAGGTCTGTGCATCATCCAGAGTGGCTGGCTTTCTTTCTCTCAAGGAGAAACCGAATTCAGAATCAAACGCTGCCACAAAAATGACCTTGGCAGCGGTCTCGTGAGGCTTCATGTCGGCAGGGAGACTCAGGTATAATTTGTTAAATATTTTAATAAACTATGACACCCCTTCATTATGCTTATTTTTTAGAGTATTTAATTCAGTAAGAATATTACCATGATCTTTCTTTTCTCCCCATTTTTTGAGGAAAGTATCCTCCATTCCCTCCCATGTATTGACAGAACGAGCTCCAAGTGTCTTGAACCACTTTCTATCTTCCCCATCTAAGGATTGCACAAACAGCCTTAGGACTATGTCTAGATGTTTGACATTGAGATTCTCTACAAAAGAGAAAAAGACTTCGATATGTTTCTGGGCTTCAATCTCATTCTCACCACTAAATCTGGGAAGAATCTTTAAATAATCTTGCGGCATGTCATTTAATACTGCAGGTAGCTCCATAGGAGCGTGTCTATTTTGCAGGAAGCTAGGGACATTAGCCATTGGAGGAGGAGGTGGAGGTAACAAGAGGGCTTGGTGAGTAAGTGGAGGGGTAGGCGGAAGTGAGGTGTGAATGATGATAGGAATATAATGAAAAACAACTTGGGATGCTGGAGACAAGGGTGGAGTGGTAACAATAGATACTTCTATGACTTCTTTAACTTCCTTGACCTCTGGAGTAGGATGAAATGTGTAACGGGTGGTATCTACTGACTCAGCCTCGTCCTTAACTTGGATATTTCCCGAGGGTAGATAGTCTGAGCAATAGCTGGTTTCACCCAAAGCGGAGTTAGAATCTTGCCACTGGGCAACCTGAGAAGAGGAAGAAGGAAGGTCTTCTAGAGAGAGTGGTGGAATCTTTGTATGAAAAAATGGTCTCCCCCTCCAGCTTCTTCTATGTAAAATTCTTTCTGGGTCAGACACAGAGGGTGTCTTTGGCTGAGAAGTATCTGACCTAAGGTGTGGCTTCCAAGGAGCCAGGACTGCAAAGAGATTTAGCAGGGGAAACTAATGTGGAGTCGCCAAGGTGAGGGATATACAACTCTCAACTCTCCATGCTCACCTAATTGAAGAGAGAAATAGGGTTTTGTCGAGGCCCAGGGATTTCAACTTTTTTATCAACTTTGTTCCCCGGAAATGGCGCCAAAAAGATGTTGTCGTTCCTAGAGACAGCCTCGAGTTGTCAGAGACCAGTGCCTAGGACATCTTAGCTAGTAAAGAGTGTAAGTTATATCCTAAGACCACTATCAGCTCAGGGCTCTTTACCATATCAACTGCTTTGATGAGTTACAAAATTAGATGGGACCAGACAGCTTTCAGATCAGCAACATATAAAAAACATGTAGAGGCAAGAGGAGAATTACTGACACAGATGCATCAAATAGCTTAGAAACAACTTTCATCAAGGAGGGCCAGTTTCCAAATGTTATATAGGGATTGTTAAATCAAGGCATTTGCGGTGCAGAAGGTAAAAGAGGTGCACTAATTACCAATGGAATGGTACTCGGAAAACATATTTTGCTATAGCAATGGGTTTAAGAACTAAGAATCCATACATACCAATCAGTTCTGAACGAATAAGATTCCACGATATTCAATAGAGAGGAAATCTGAATGAAGTGTAAAACGAAACACCATATCATGCATGAGAAATATTTAAAGAAGCTAGACCAGTCTCATATAAGTACCACATAACGATAAATTTATATCAGAACTGGCGAGTCACTCGCATTCCAAAACATGATATAAAGAAAATGGAGACAATGAAATAGACAATGAAACAATACTACAAAGAAAGAGTCACAGACCATACAACGTCCAGACCGGAATCCTCACATAAAATAGAACTTCTCTTCGCTGAGACCCTACGGGCTCTGAGCATTTGCATTTATAATTCGACCACAAGCATACAAAATATTCTTACACAGCAAGTTTCTTCAGAAAATCTGGAACCCTTTTTTCTCATTCGATCTTACTTATATAGACCTCTTCCTATCTCAGCGAGAAGATATTTTTTGAGAAAATATCTTCTTCACATGACCAAAATCTGTTAAAGGTCCTTATCAAAAAAACAAAACTCACGATGAGGAATCAGGCCTCTCATCATGGATAGTCAGACACTTGGCCATTTTTAAAATAGAAAGTTAAACAATAGTCTAAATAAAAATATAAAATGTTGGAGTGGAGCAAGTAGCCCACTCGAAACTTTAAAAAGTAACTAATTCAGTAAAAATTAAAAAGGCCACGAGGTCTGAATCATGAAGTAACAATTCATCATTTGTGAGAAGGGGTCGAGGCTGTTGCTGATACTGGTGGCGGCGCATTTGCAGATGAACTGGAAATTTGGCTAACGAACAGGGCACACCTCTGCTGACTATCTGTGGCAGGCTCAGGCATCATTGCAAATCCTTCTACCCTGATGAAAGCCTCAGTGATATCGCTCGGATTTGCCTCAGTAGGGACTTTATGATTTAACAAGTGAATAAGAGAAAACTCTGGGCGCAGTGATGCGATCATGGTTTCAGCCTTGAGCCAGGTGGTTTTATCTGACATGACATCTGTCCGGTCCCTTTATTGCTTCAGGAATGCTTCATATTCTGGTAATGGTCGCAGCATAGAAGGGGTGGTGGAATCCCAGCACGTCAGAAGCCTTGCTGTCGTAATTTCAGCCCAAACTGCATCAAACCGGTGCACGGTGTATATCAACTGCTGCAAGGCCTTCGAAGCCACGACGCGAGCTGATTCCTTTTCGATGAGTTTCTGACATTCTAAGGCCTCTTTGTGCCGGCTGACTATGTCATGTTGCTCTGCTTCATTAGCTCTCAGCCCTTTCAAGAATGACACATACTCTCTGGCACGCTAAGCTCTGTTGACTAAATCGATATCCCCTTCCTGAAATCGCCTTCTGAGATAGAGTACTGAAGATTTCATCTCCTCGATGACTTGTAGAAATTCCCATTTCTTTGTTATAGCTAAAATGATCTTGGACCAAATAATCTTTCTACCCTCTCTGAGAGTGAGGTTACCTTTTAGGCGTGCTTCGAGCTCATTTATAGTCTTCTGCTGGTCAACCCTCGTTTTCTTTTCCTGTTCAATTTCTTTCTGCAATACTTCTATCCTTCTGGTATTCTCCGACAGGGGTTTTTCCAAATCCTTGATCCTTTGCTTTGTAGTGGAAGCCTGTTTCTCCAGTATGTCATTGGCAGCTTTCGCTGCGCCCAGATTTTCTTAAAGTGAACTCGTCTCAGGTGGCGTTGTAGCTGGCGCATAGCTGTGCGTGTCCCAAGTGTTCTTTAGCTCTATCAACCTACTCTGAAGAGTAGCGATTGTTCCTGCCAACCTCTCCTTCTCTTCTCTTTCTTGTGACAAGGTGCCGGCCAATTCCCTTTTCTCTTTCTCTACTTGTGCCAACTCGGCTGTCTACACATTCTGGGAGGCTGGCATGTGGGCTTTGCCTTTCAGTGAGGTGACTTCCTTCCGCAATTGGTCTATTAAAAAGGCCTACGGGTTTGTTTCCCTAGTGTATTTCCCTTTGATTTGATCCTGGAGACTGCGTATTCAATTTTCTTGGGCGCGGGCACTTTCCTGCTCATTCTTCAGGGTAGTTCTCATCTGTTCATGCTTTTTCTCAAGCTTCCTCAGTGCAATGGTAGCTTGCATTACCTCATCCTTTAGCATATCAGCTACAACCTGAAATAGATTACACATATCAGTTGCTGGCACCTTAGTCATGTCAATTGCATGTTGGAGTACCCGGTAGCTAGTGGCACTTGTATCAGAGTCCAAAAGGGCTTCGGCCATAGACAGTACCAGATGCTCAGTATCCACATTCATGGTGGCGGAAATCCTGGTGTGATAATTTTCTACATACCCCTCCAGCTCAGTTTTGTATTTATCTCTAATTATATTGTTTCTCTTGATCCTTTCGGCTGCCATCAGTGAGGTATGGTCTCCCATGGTGTGTGAAACCTCAGTGAAGTCGGAGGAGGTGGTGCTATCCCTTAACACTTTGATTCCAGCCAAGCTGCTGTCAAGTGGCGCATTTGGTATGAACGGCTCAAGCAGTTGTTCCTCTCCTATAATTTCGGCTTCACTTGAGACTGTTTTCTGTTTTTTACGAGAGGGAGAACCTGTTCCTGAAGGACCGACTTCCTCTTCTTGGCCTTTGTTGATGCCTTCCTCTTCCCCTGTCACAGATGAATCTGTCTGCATCTGTGAAACCAAAGGCCAAATTTCCATGTTAGCCTTCCACTCTATAAACGGTGTTGGTTCATGTACATAAGGTGCGGACCGATTTCTCTTTCTTCTATTTGAAATAATATCCCGGGGATCATAAGCCCAAGTCTTCCCCTGTCTTAGGTCCATACCCTGCAATAGCTTTTCGACAATGGGAAGGCCGTGTCTTGAATTCAAGACGAATGGGCCGATTTGGGTAGGAAGCCTCAGTATGTAACCTTTCTTAGCAGGGACGAAGTGGAGATGGCCAGCTTTGAGGGCTTGACGAATATACTCCAGAGCATAAACTCTTCAGGCAGGAAACACCGGTAGCAGGTAAGGGGCGACCTCGGCTCCATAGACCCGAATTTCGGTATAGTTATCAGAGAGATACCAGTCCCCAGTGCTCTGGATTTTACCAGCTTGCAGCCAGTTCTTCATTTCAGGAAAAACCCTAGGTGAGGGCGACCCATGAATGATGGTGTAAGCAATGGACATGAAATCGTTCAGGAAACTAGAGTAACCCACCCCTTTTGGAAATTGGCGCACTGGAGAGCTCCAGTCAAAAAGAGGTCGGGGCTGAGAATTGACCTCGTATACCCTATCCAAGCCCAAACACTCGAACCTATCTGCATGCTGATACAAGAAAAGATAGAACACCAATGAATAGAAATGAAAATGTCTGGTTTCGGGAAGTTCTTGGAACTTGGAGCGGATGCTGGCAGACAAGTAACTCGGGATATCTAGGACAACCCCCTTCTGAGACATTAACCACAGACAGAAAACACATACTTTGGAGGTTTCCCCCAACCCGCCTACACCTAACAGACCCGCAATGAGTTCAAGGATGGGTTGTACTTCCTCCTTGAATAGGTTTAATGGGAAGAGTTCCATTCTGGGAAGGGTAGTAGCCTGGCTGCTGGAAATAGAAGCAATGGAGATTTTTTGATGCTCCCATGGAGATTTGGTAAAATGGGAAGTTAAAGCTTCGTCGCTGAAAGCACTGTAGGTGGCACTGGTGGGAAAATGGAGGGCTTGCTTGATGATTTTGAGCGAAAGGGGGAAAATCTGGTTTCCTTGGGCAGAGGTAAACGTGCCTCGGTCTTCATCGTAGGCGTCTCTAAGCCAGTAGATGAACTCGACCACCGGGAAGACTGGGGGGGTAATCTGATGGTAAAAGCCTGACACAACCACTCGGTATCGATCCCTATTATGAACATGACGCGAAAAAATCTCAAGCCTTATATTGCTAATGGGGAAAGGGTACTGGTGGTCACAGAATCCAGCTTGCTTGTCAATGAAAGGCTTGAACCTGGGAGGGTTTCTGGTTTCTCGGACCTGGGAAGTCTCTGGTTCGTTTTTCTTTGGTGTGCCCCTTCCCATGACTGACATATGAAAACTGAAAACAAAAACGAAGGGAAAACAAAGGGAATTGAAAGGGACGGAGTACCTGCACAAGAGGTAGATTTGCTTGGGAAAGAGACGCAGAGGGTAGTCTGGTGATGATTGGGTAGACCAGGTACTTGTTCTCGCCTTGTATATACCATGACCGGAAGACCTGAGACTTTTACCGCAGAAAAATACGGGAAATTGCTGTGAAGACTGGTAATTCTGAGGCAGGAAGGGGTAGAAGTGAAATAGATAGGGCAAGTGTTGTAAGGACACTGACAATGGGGCAGGCGGCGTGTAGGGATTATGTGTTATTTGGGGACAGGTGAACACCGCGTGCCAGGTTTACTACTGGTACGGGCCTCAGTACCAGCTCATCTAGGACTTACCTTACCTCTTTAGCCGCATGTGCCGTATAAATCCTGAAACATATTATCCCCAAAGCGAATTAAATACATAACTTACCAGCTGTAAGGGTCCACATTTCATTCCGCCACGTCACCCTATCACGCCACACGCTCCTGCCACCTCCTTCTAGCCTTGGGTCCCCACCACGCCACACTATCACAATTCCGCGGGGGTATGGGTCTCTTCCCTTCCTCGCTGCTTGACCCCCTCGAAATTTCCCTTGTGTGCATATTCACGCGGTGGTAATTCTTTTAATATTTGCATTTTGCGCTCTCTGTATTGCTTCTTTGCACTTTTGTGTTTCCGTTAGCCTTTTTGCTTTATACTCCAGCCCTTTTGTATTAATACCGCCTTTGGCTTTTATGCACATGACTTTCGTTACCTTGTTTCGTTTCGACCAACTTTTGAAGTATTTCACCATTTGATATAATGTTCAATGCATGACTTGTCAACATTTTAATAAACCAATGACTAATGTTAAAGTTTAAACAACAGAAGCCATGCAGCTTCACTTCATTTGACTGTCTGTACCAAAATCCATACTCATATGTGCCCCTAAGATACCTCAGGACATGCTTTCCTGCCTTCCAAAAGATATTGGTAGGCTTAACCATCTCTTGTGAAAGCTGGTTCACAACATAGCATATTCCCGGTCGTGTATTGACTAAATACATGAGTGAACCAACCAAATTTCAATAAACAATAGCATCCTCTTTCCTCCAACCACCATGAATAGGAGTGTCGATAGGCTTGCAGCCTTTCATGTGAAACTTCTCCAGTATCTCTCAGGAATACTTTCCTTGAGACACAAACATTCCACCCTTTCGTTTCCAAATTTCCAATCCCAGGAAATAATGAAGGAGGCCCAAGTCCTTCATCTCAAACTCCTTTGCAAGATCTGCCTTGCATGAGTGTATCAACAGTTAATCACCTATTAGTATTAAATCATCTACATAAAGCACAATGATCAAAAGCTTACCCTCCACCACAATCTGGTATAGGTTAGGATACGCCTCACTCTTGGTGAAACCAAGTCTAGTGAAATAATTGTCTATCTGTGTGTACCAAGAACGAGGCGCTTGTTTCATCACATACAGTGCTCTTTTGAGCCTGCACACATGTGACTCACTGCTGAAGATTTCGAATCCTTCAGGCTACTCAATTTACACCTCCTCCTCAATGACTCCATTGAGGAAAGCAGTCTTCACATCCATATGATGAATGTGCGAACCCATCTGCGCTGAGAGAGCAAGGATGGTCTGTATGGAAGAATACCTTGCGACAGGTGCAAAGGTTTCTTCATAGTCGATCCCTTTGATCTGTGAGAAGCCTGGGGAAAAAAATCTTTCCTTATACTTCTCTACGCTCCTGTCAGTAGCTTGCTTCACTTTGTAGATCCATCTCAAACCTACCACTGATTTCCCTTCTAGCCTTGGGACAATCTCCCATGCATTTTTTCTGACAATCGAATCATACTCTTCCACCATGGCATCTACCCATGTGGGATCCTCCACAGCTTCCTCGAAAGAGGATGGTTCTGTCACGATACACTTGCTCATAAGAGCCATGTATCTGGTAAATCATTCAGGTGACTGTCTCTTTCTACGCTGTGATGTATGAGCTCCTACATTCTGCGCTGCATCAAGATTCAGTCACTCAGCTTCTTTAGTGCGCTTCCACCCTCTGACTTTTGGCGCTGCATGAGTGGTTTCTTCCACTCCATGAACCTCCTCTTGTGGTTTATCCACATCCTAAGGGTCATCTTTAGGAACAAGTAGCTCCTCATCTGCATGCAAGTGTAGCTCCGTCTCAAGTGACAACTTCATGGTTTTCACCTCAATGAATTTGATATCCCGTCGCACCACAGTCACTCAAATGTTTGGAAAATACACACAATAATTATGGGGTTTTTCTATGTACCCCATAAATATCCCAACTTCTGCAGTCGGCTCCAGCTTCTTCCTGGTGTCCTTCGTCACATTAATGTAAATAGATGAGCCAAAAATATTCAAATGAGAAATATCAGGCTTCTTACCAGAAAATGCCTCTTCGGGTGTACTCATGCCAAGTACTCTATGAGGACAACGGTTTTGCACATAAACCACAGTGTTGCATGCTTCAGCCCACAAGTGTATGGGAATGCCTTGACCATGCAACATCGCCATGTAGCACCCACGATCATTCTGTTCTTTCTCTCTGTGACCCTATTCTGCTGTGGGTTATGAGGCGCTGTGAGTTCTCTTCAAATTCCTTCTTTGCTACAAAAGTCTTTGAATTAGCCAAAGATGTATTCACCACCATTATTGCTCCTTAGAGCTTGCACCTACTTCCCCGAATCTTTCTCAACCAGTGCCTTGAACTCACAAAACTTTGATTATGTCTCACTCTTCTTCTGCATGAAGAAGATCCAGCACTTACGAGAAAAGTCATCAACAAATATCACATAATACCTGTGCTTTACTGTTGAAGCAACCAAGAAAGGTCCACGCACGTCTGTGTGAATTCTCTCAAGGATCGTCGTGGTGTGACTATCCTTCTCATGAAAATTGGTCTTCACAAATTTTCCCAAATTACATCCCTTGCACTGATCTAACTACACAAGTGTACCCTTGGGAAGCCCGGTAGAAATCTGCTGCAAAATTTTAAAAGCGCCATGGTGAAGATGGCCCAATCTCCTATGCCACAATTCACCCTCATCCAGGCTCACCACTCCTTTTTCTTTGCCTGCCATTGCTGTGCAACAATATACCTGCAATTGATAAAGATTCTTAACTCGAATCCCTATCTTCCTAGTTTGAACAGTTGTTTTATTGCACACGAAGGCTTTTCCCTCGCTAACAACAACATCATAACCCTTGTCTTCCAACATCGCCACAAAGATCAGATTCTTCTTCAATCCTGGAACATGCATCACATCCTTCAAGATGAAAGGTTTTCCAGACTCCCTCTCAAAGGAAATGGTCCCAATACCAGTCGCACTATATCTACCATCATCGCCCATCTTGATGTGCACTCCAAGATCCTTTTCAACCAGATCACTAAACAAATCTTCGTCTCCAGTCATATGGAAAGACACACCATTGTCAAGAAGCCACACCGATCCCATCACACTTGAAACCAAGCATGCAATCAAAGAAAAATCTAGCTCAAACTGCGAGGCTAAGGCCTCTCCAGCTGCAGATCTAGCAGCCTGCTTATTCTTCTTCTTCTGTGGACAACTAGTGGCGTAATGTCCATGCTGGTGACAGTGAAAGCACTTCACCTTGGACAAGTCCTGATTCTTGCCTTTTGCACCAGATTGAGAAGGATTTTTCTTCCCCTTCCCTTTCCTTGCTTTGGCAGCCAAAGCAAAATTTTCTTCATCTTCATTCTTCAATGAAGATCCATCCCTGGTACCCCACCTTATCTCCTCCTGCACAAGATCTGACCAATTTCGCTCCCATCCTGGCAGTTTCTCCCATCTATTGACAGAGCCTTGTAGCTATGCCAACTCTTCGGAAGCCCAAGGAGAGCCAAGCTCACCAAGTCCTCTTCATCTACAATAACCCCCACACTTCCCAGCTCACCCTTGTAGTGGACAAACTTCGTGAGGCATTTTGGTATACTGTCGCCTTTCTCCATTTTTATTTTTTTGAGCTTGTCTTCAAGCGCCAACTTCCTCTGGTTGCTTCTGATTTGAAACAAGTATGTCAAAGCCTTCCACATTAATAATGGAGTGGCTTTACCATGAAGGCTGGACACAATGTGTTCCTTCACACCTTCCAACAGAATCCTTTGACATTTTGCTACCTTCTTTTGCCATGCATCAAGTGCGGCTGCATCACTAGAATGAGGCTTTGGAATATCAGTATCTATGAACTCCTTCAACCCATTATCATCCAGAACCACCTCCATCCTATTATTTCATGCAATATAATTCAAACTTCCATCAAGGGCATACTCCAATCGCAATCCGTTGAAAGACATTTCAATGAATGCTCAACTTCCACACCAAGAAAACACTGCAGCAAATTCGAATTCCACCAGCACAAACTCAACCGCTTCAATAATTGAAATCTCCTATGATCAATACTGCTCTGATACCATGTATAAATTATATAACTTATGTATTTTATGTCCAATATTCTCCTGATCTCACACTATTTTAACTTCATGCAAAATACAGAATCTATTCCACCATTGATCATTTGCGGAAATTAAATCAAGATTGCAATGCACACATGAAACAATAAAAATTCACACACATTAACATAGTTGTTTAATGGGAAAGCCTGAATCTCAAAACCCCAACTATTTGTATATAATATATTTCATATAGATCATGTAACAATCCTCATACAAAGCTGATCATATCAAGCTCTCAGTACAGTACAATCGCTACACACTAATCAAGCTCGATCTTGCAAATCCATGCACCGATTTTTTCCACCTACTAGCCTGCCTCTATTGTGCAGTCCTTGCTGAAGAATGGCTCTGAATGAACTCGAATTTCTCCAACCTTGCTCACACAATCCTCATTGGCATCTCCACTGAGTGTTGGATGCTATCAATTCATCACTATAGTAACAACTGATAGTCACACTTGCTCTTTCACCTATCTCTCCACTGGTCTCCACTGAAACTTCCATGCACTATAGTTAACTGAGGTATTCTTCAGTTGATTAATGAGTTATTATTTAGTGAATTAATCAACTAATTAATTCACACCACTCTCACTAGTGTATCAATCTGTTAGACTAGATACAACTAGGTCAACTGAGTCTAACTAAGTTAAACTAAATACAACTCCACCAACTACTTCTCCAACTCCACCAAACTCTGTCACATGAGTTCTAAATGAAGTCTCCATGCATTAGTTCCAGTAAACCCTCAGGAATAGCGTAATTCCTTCTATCAGCTACTGCGCCACACCTGTGCACTTAACTGAAGTGCTCCAAGAAAATAAGATAATGTTTAGAGTCCAAATATTATTAAGAGCTAATAATATTCGACATATCTATTTTTAGACTGGCAATCTAAAAATAGATTCTTCCCAATATGTCTAAAAATAGAAGTCCATCTATTTTTTCAACTTGACCAACCATCCACAAATAGCATACTGCAACTCATAGAATATGATCAACATGTCTAAAAATAGACTTTGAGCCAAAAAAAGCCTACGGGCCCACTTAGTGAAGGCAACTCTTTTCCCTAAGCTCATCATCTTGTTGAATCTCAACACCACCCTAACAGAGCTTCGCAGCTTTTTGGGTCTTACTAATTTCTACCACAGGTTCATGTGGGGATTGTCTCATATCACTTGGCCCTTGAGTCAAGTCACCAAGGGAGGAGCGAAGCAAAATTCTGTTGGTCGGAATCTCAACAGAAGGCATTCATAGAATTAAAACATTGCCTCTGTTCTTCCCCAGTTCTCACATTACCAGACTTGCAACAACCATTTGAGATCGAGGCAGATGCCTCTAACTATGCTGTTGGGGTAGTTCTTACTCAACAGGGGAATCCAGTGGCATATGACAGTGATACAATGTCCGACATAGTTCGAAAGTATCCCACTTATGACAAAGAAATGTATTCCACTATGCAGGCTTGTCGAAAATGGAAACATTACATTTTGGGGAAGGAGAAAATCATCCACACAGACCACCGACCCCTGCAATTCATACAGACTCAAGGGAAGCTGCAGAATGATCACCATCAGAAGTGGTCCACATATCTACAACAATTTCATTTGAACATCAAGTACAAGAAGGGTACACCAGTAATGTTGCAGATTGCCTCAGTCGACCACCAATCGTGGCCATAACCACCATTCTCAACTCTTGAGGGAATGAGACTTCTGATTGGCCGCTTCTCTACAAGAGCAATCCAGAATTCAGCTACACATACAAGGAACTCTTGGGGGGTATGAAAGTTCCAAATTTTCACCTCCAAGATGCACTATTATGTCACCTGGGACACCTTTGTGTTCCTTCAAGCAAGCGTGCCAAGATTATATGGGAAGCACACTACAGTCAAGTCACTGGGAATTTTGGGGTCGAGAAAATAGTGGCAATACTACAGAAGTATTTCTATTGGTTGAACCTTTGACAGGATGTTAGAAAGTACATCAGATCCTGCACTGCTTGCGCCATTTCCAAACCGACCATCAAGAAGGAAGGGCTCTATACTCCGGTACCTACCCCTAGTCAACCTTGGGAATCCATCTCCATGGATTAAATGTTAGGCCTTCCTTCTACTAAGCATGGAAACGAATGTGTTTTCATGGTCGTCAACAGATTCTCTTTTAGAAAATTAAATATTATAGAGCAATGAAAAACATAAAATATGCATAAAATACAAGCACACAAAACACATAAAACCAGAGAGACACAATTATACGTGGTTCACCCAGTTTGGGCTATGTCCACCCCAAAAAACCAGTCCTTCCTTTCTACTATCCAGCAAAAATGAAGAGACACAACCTGCAGCAGATCCGCTGTAATATCCTCTGTTCTCTCTCACAGTCTCCCTATCTATTTCTCGCTCTTAGAATACACACAATACACAACCGCAATAAAATACCCTCATAAAAGAGAGGGGTTGCCTTCTAGGGCAAAAAACCATAAACTAAACATAAATTCTACCGTAAGATCATCTGCCTTATGAATGGCCCAGATTGACTAGAAATTACTATACTTTTACAAGGCAATTTTACATCTGTTTTTAGCTTCGGGGGAGCTGCCCCTAAAACCCCCTGCCAAGGGGGGGGCTCCATAAAGTTGCAGTCGCCCCCCTTGGACCCCCTAGGCAGTGTTTAATTATGGGCGGCGTTGCCGCCCCCATTAAGGTACAGGGGGTCCAATGCTGTGATACAAAATAAACAAGATAATCAGGCTCCACACCCAACAGTCTCCCACTTGGAGACTGATTTTAGCAACTCCACCACTGCTTCATTTGCTGGACAATGACTCCTCTTTGGACCTGGATTTTTCTCATCTTCATCGTCATCCTTGAAGACCAATTTAAACTATGCATATTCTCAGTTTCTCTCCTGGTTACAACTTTTGTTAGCATATCTGCAGGATTCTGGCTAATGTGTATCTTTTCCAGCTTCAACTGTCCATCTTCTAATATTGAGCATATGAAATGGTACTTGAGTTGTATGTGTTTAGTCCTGGAATGAAATGCTGAGTTCTTTGCAAGATGAATGGCACTTTGGCTATCACTATATAACGTGCCCATATCATTCTTCTTACCCAATTCATCCATAAACCTTTGTAACCAAATCATTTCTTTACTAGCCTCTGTAGCAGCAACATACTCTGCTTCTGTTGTTGAAAGTGCAACAACACTCTGGATTTTTGAAACCCAACTGGCAGTTGTTCCACCTACACTAAATACATATCCTATAGTGCTCCTCATGTTATCTCTATCACCTACCATATCTGCATCAACATATCCCTGTAGAACAATGTTTGAACCACCAAAGCATAATGCTTGATTTGTGGTACCTCCCAAATATCTGAGAATCCATTTCACTACCATCCAATGTTCTTTTCCTGGATTGTTCATGTACCTACTTACAACTCCCACTGCATGTGCAATATCAGGCCTTGTGCAGAACATTACATACATTAAGCTTTCAACTACTTATGCATATGGAACTTTAGACATATAATCCATTTCTTCTTGGGTCTTGGGGCACATCTCCTTACTAAGTTTGAAATGGCTAGCAAAAGGTGTACTAACTGATTTTGCATTCTACATATTAAATCTTTTCAACACCTTTTGTATGTACTCATTCCGAGACAGTGTTAATTTGCGATTTTTCCTATCTCTAGTTATTCTCATACCAAGGATTTGTTTTGCAGCTCCCAAATCCTTCATTGCAAATGAATTTGCCAATTTTATTTTGAGCACATTTATTTCCTACATGTTGAACTACGACAAGCATGTCATCTACATACAATAACAATATAATATAGTTTCCATCATTTTCCTTTTCGGATAAACACGATGATCAGGTGACATCACAAGTGGCAACATTGCGGACATAAACTTGTCAGAATTTTAGATACGACTTCCTTGGAGCCTATTTTTAACCCATCGAAACTCTTCTTTAGCCTACACACTAATTTTCCTTCCCTTCGACCTCATATCCTTCTAGTTGCTCCATATATATCTCTTCCTCCAAATATCCATGGAGAAATGTTGTATTTACATATAACTGTTCAAGATTTAAATCTTCCGTTGCTACAAGACTTAAAATAGTTCTGATTAAAGTCATCTTAACAACGGGAGAAAAAATTTCATCAAAATCAATACCTTTCTTCTATGCAAACCCCTTCACCACAAGTCTAGCTTTATACCTCTGTTTTCCTCCATCTTCTTCCTTCAGCCTGTAAACCCATTTATTCTGCAATGTAGTTTTACCTGCAGGCAACCTAACTAAGTCCGAAGTCTGGTTATGAATTAAGGAGTCCATCTCTTCTTCCATGGCTAGCTCTCACTTCTTCTTGCTTTCAACCTGCATTGCTTCTTCATAACATTCAGGTTCACCAAAATTAGTTAGCAGTAAATAATATAATGAAGGAGAGTATCGTTCAGAGGGTCTACTTATCCTGGTAGATATTCTAACACCACTTTCAGGTGTTTGAGGTGCCTGTTGCTGTTGTGGTGGTTGTTGTTGTTGTGGCTCTTGATTATTATTATTTTCAGACACCTTTACATTTTCTGTGATCTCATCAAGAACTATTTATTCTTTGTTTTCTTTTTTCCTGTTTCTTTTCCTGCAACTGATTCTTATACAATACATTTTCATTGAATATTACATCTCTGCTCCTAATGATTTTTTTATTTTCATAATCATATAAGCAATAAACAAAATCATTAACACCATATCCAATAAAGGTACATTTCTTTGATTTTGCCTCAAGATTTGTTCTATTTTCTTTATTAATATGGACACGGGCCTCACAGCCAAAAGGCTTTAAAAAAAGTAGTTTACCTTTTTACCTATCCACGTAACTATACGGAATACCACCATCTAAGGAACTTGAGGGCCCTTTTTATTAGATAAACATAGGTATCTACAGCATACGCCCAAAATTGTAAAGGAAATCACACTGTACAATCTCATGCACCTTGCATGCTCCATGATTGTTCTGTTCATCCTTTCTGACACACCATTTTCTTGTGGTGTTCTTGGAACTGTCTTCTCTCTGCGAATTCCATGCTCTGAACAGTACCTATCAAACTCTTTGATGCAATATTCACCTCCATTGTCTGATCTAAGACACTTCAACTTCTTTCCTGTCGCAATCTCAACCAAATCTTTCCATTTCTTGAAAGTATCAAATACATCAGATCTATTCTGAATACAATAAATCCAAGTTTTTCTAGTTGCATCATCAATAAAAGTAACATAATAATGAGAGCCACCAAGAGATGATACCTGAGCAGGTCCCCATACATCTGTATGCACAAGCTCTAATTTTTCGCACTTCTTTTCTTTACCAACTCTGAGAAATCTGACTCTCTTCTGTTTTCCATAAATGCAGTCCTCACATAAATCCAAATCAACATTCTTCAAACCTAGCAACAAATTCCTTAAGTGAATAATCTTCATCCCTTTCTCACTCATGTGTCCGAGCCTATGATGCCATAATGTTGCATCTGCTCCTTTGGAAGTTAAAGCATTAACAGAGTTATAAATACCATTACATAAATACAATGTACCAACCTTTTCATCTTTTGCTATTACTAGGGCTCCTTTAGTGACCTTCCAAGCTTTATTTGTGAAATTTGTCACACAACCTTCACTGCCTAACTGCCCTATTGAAATCAAATTTTTCTTCAGATCTGGAACATGCCTTACCTCCTTTAATAGCCATTGGTTTCCATTCTACTGTTTTACAAGAACCTTACCCATTCCAACAATTTTACAAGGTTTATCATCACCCAAACGGACTTGTCCAAAATGTCCTTGAACATAGTCATGAAAATATTTCTTATTGGGTGTGGCATGGAATGAGGCCCCTGAATCTACAACCCAAGAATTAGTAACATTTTCGAAAGAAAGAATCAAAGCATCTTGTAACACATCACCTGTCACATTTGCTTCACGATTGTTTTCTTGCTATCTGTCTCCTTCTTTTCCCTTCCAAGATCTACAGTCTTTCTTTAGGTATCCTTTCTTTCTGCATTTCCAACACACTATCCCCGATCTAGACTTGGATCTGCCTTTCCTTGGTTTACTGTGATATCTCGAGCTCTTTCCTCTTTCCATTCTTCTTCCCCTAGACTCTGCACTCAAAGCATTACCCGATGTCTCACCGGAGTTTTTTTTTTGCATTTCCTCACTAAGGATAGCACCAACAACATCATCAAACTTTAAAGTACTAGATCCAGAGACAGAGTTACTAATGGCCATTACTAAACCATTCCAGCTTTCTGGCAATGAGCACAGAAATAAAAGAGCCCTAACTTCATCATCAAAGTTTACTCCTATGGAACTTAATTGACTGGTAACTGTATTAAAATCATTTAAATGGTCTGCAACAGATCCACCTTCTAACATCTTCATATTAAATAAACGTTTCATAAAAAATACCTTGTTTGAGGTCGAGGGTTTCTCATATAGTTTCGCCAACACCTTAATCAAACCCTCTGTTACTGTTTCCTTCGAAAAATTGAAGGCTACCGATGCCGCGAGGCACAACCGTATTGTTCCAAGTTCCTTTCTATTAAGAATCTCCCATTCTGCGTCTGTCATAGCTGTCGGCTTCTTTGTTTTTCCGCTCAATGGTAGGTAAAAATATTTCTGATACAAATAATCTTCCATTTGCATCTTCCACGGCGAGAAGTTTTTGCTGTTAAATTTCTCGACCCTAAACTTAACATATTTCGCCATTACTCCCACTCGAACCAAGAACCCTTCTTTCCTGCGAGTTTATCAGCCAAATAGACCTTCGGCTCTGATACCAGTTGTTAGAAAATTAAATATTACAGAGCAATGAAAAATGTAAAATATTCGGAAAATACAAGCACACAAAACACATAAAACCAGAGAGACACAGATATATGCGGTTCACCCAGTTTGGGCTATGTCCACCCCAAACAGCTAGTCCTTTCTTTCTATTATCCAACAAAAATGAAGAGACACAACCTACAGCAGATCTGCGGTAATATCCTCTATTCTCTCTCACAGTCTCCCTATATATTTCTTGCTCTCAGAATACACACGCAATACACAGCCGCAATACAATACCCTCATAAAAGCGAGGGGTTGCCTTCTAGGGAAAAAAAACCTAAACTAAACATAACTTCTACCGTCAGATCATCTGCCTAATGAACGACCCAGATTGACTAGAAATTACTATACTTTTACAAGGCAATTTTACATCTGTTTTTAGCTTCTAGGGCACTGCCCCCGAACCCCCCCACCAGGGGGGGGCTCCATAAAGTCACAACCACCCCCCCCTTGACCCCCCAGGAAATGTTTAATTACGGGCGGCGTTTCCATGCCCATTAAGGTACAGGGGGTCCTGTTGGGGTTCCCATGTTTTGGCCAGATTGGCAAGACCAAAAGATGAGGCAACATCAGAACCACTTTCAGACCTTAGGATCTAGCCCTCCTAGGTCCAGAGAGGGATCTCTCTATATTTGCCAAATAATATGTCTTTCAGGCTCAATGTTTCAATGTTAGGCTAGTTATGGGGCTCAGGGTTTGTTTGTTTGATTGAGTTTGGTTGTTGGGAATCAGGAAAGAAGTGTCCAATACAAGACAAGGATGAGAAAAAGGGAAGCTAGGCAAAGGTAGATAACTCAGAGAACATCAAGGCCATTAGGCGATGGAGTCAAGAAAGGGTTTACTTGTGTTCAATGTGCAAGCTTTCAGTTGGGCTAGTCATCTAGAGAATTTGGATCTTAAAGGATAGAAGATGGAATGGAACATTAAGGACTGAAAATGAAAGGAGGAGAACCATCTAATTCTGTCTATAGATCAGGTCAGAGGTAATTTAACTCCAGGCCTGCTTGGACAAAATCAGAGGCAATTACAAGGGATCTTAGAAAGGCTAGATGGTCATGCAAAGATCCTAGTGGACAGGGCTAACACTAATCCCCAGTGTTCCCAAACCTTCCAGCTAAATCCTACCAAGAACATCTAAACATGGACTTCATCAATTCATACATCAGAGAGCAGGCAATATCATCCACTACATTGGTTAAATCAATTGAAATCAACATTCAGATACACATATAAGCAGAAAAAATTGAGGTAGGGAGAGCAGGAAACATAGGGCACCTAACAAGGGTGAATCCTATGTTATACTTCTATTGCCTACCAGTAGAAATGAAATGAAACGGAACATAACATAAGAGCAAGTCAATCACAAATACAGAGAAAGAGGAAACATCACCAGCTGCTTTAGATCAGGATCCAAAGAAACATGTTTGTCATATTAAAACAACACCAATCAGGTACATCATTGCCCACAGCTTGAACATTCAGTCTGAATACATCAAATCTCAGCCTATCTTACAATATACACAGAGAACTTGTTTTAAGAGGAAAATAATTGCATTTCACTGATATCTCATCAACAACCATTACAATGTTTCCTTCTGTGCTTTATAGCAAAGGGTGACCCTAAGATCGACTGAAGGAGTAGGTGAAAATTAAATGTATCTTTAAACACAACAATGAATGCAGGGCCGAAACCCATTCTTCTTGACATGCTGTATATTTAATCTCTGTCACCTTCCTTGTGAGAGAATGATCTGCTCCAGATTTGATCTTGACATCTTTTGGCTGAAGTACTCCTGGATGATTTGAACAAAAATGAAATAAAATGCTAGGAAGGTCTGTCTCATAAATGTTCTGGCGTTTTCAGGTCTGTTGTCTGGTGGAAAACTCTTCAGGGACATGGTGCATAATAAAAGCTATATGGGCGCCATGTACTTGATGAAGAAAAAACATTCTATTGATGAAAAACCCTGATATTACCTTTTGCCTGTGCTCGGGATCCTTTGATCGATCCTCGGGGTCTGTAATCTGCTACTTTGTCTCTGAAAACATTGACTTAGGGCTCGAGATCTTCATTAGCTTGCCTTAATCTTCCTTTTTCTCTGCACTGAAACACTCTGCCGCTCCATTTTCTTCTGACAGGGTAGCTTGGGTTTTAATGGTGATGGGAGATTTGCTGCAGAGTTCGCACTCTGTTCCTTTAATGAACATCTCGTCCCCACCTTCCCGAGCCTTCGTTCATAAATCCAGCCGCTGTGGATGATCTTCCTCGGATTTAGTTGTCTGGGTAGCATAGAAGTTTATCATGGTTGCCATTCTTTCTTTATATCCCTGCAAGAACACGAAAACTATGAAGAAATCCATGGATGAGGGTGGCGAGTGATATGGATGGACGAAACGGACATGCAGGTGGGGACATGGCGAAAAAATGCAGTGAAGCGATGAAATATGGGAGGTGGATGCGCAGCGAAAACAGTTTGCATGGGAAAACCACATAAAAATGACTTCGGAAACAAATATATGCAGTGAGACATGCGGGCGTACGACAAGGACACGTGGAGGTGACGTAGCGTGACTGGGGGATAGAAGAACAGTCAACAGTGGAGGACGAATCTGGGCCGTTGATCGTGGCCGAGATCAACGGCGGAGGACGACAGACGGCGGGCCATGGCGTGAGCTATCGCGCATGCAACTTCATTAGACTTCGTGCATCTTGAGCGAGCGATGGCCGTTGGATGGCCCGTCCCAGATCGGACGGTCGACGATCATTTCGCTGGGCACCCACGTCCGACAGATAATGCGCGAGGGATGGAGTTAACGGGTGGGAACGGTGGTTTCAAAATCGTACAGGAGGACATGTGGCGAAAGGTGATTGGAATCGCTGGCCTCCGGGGAAAAACCACCAAGCGCGCGAGGGTGGTGCGGAATAAACCAGAGGTTTGTGAACAGTGAAAGTGGGGAGTGGGACCACCATGTCAGGTGTGTTCCACGCCGTTAGATCCAGAACAGATCAATAGTGGAGAATGTGCCCGAAGCGCTCTGGCTATGAACCGTTGATCTGCGGATTTAAATGGATGGTGGGGATGAACTGCGGGGGGCCAAGTTGTATGGGCACGGGAATTTTGGAGCGAACCCCCGTAGTGAATAACAACCGTTCGATCGGTTTTTCCCACCATGGAGCGGGGGCTCCATGGTTTGACTCTACAGACAGAGAAAAACCCCTGCAGGGAAAAAGCCTTGGTCACGGCACCAAGCTATATGGAGCGGAAAGGCGCTGGGTTAGCGGAGAAGGGGGCTTAGGCCTATTATAAGATCAGAAGTGGGTTTTTCAAGCCTTTCTGATGTATTTTGAGACTATGGGAGGGCAACGATAGTAGGACCAAGGTGTATTTGAATGAAACAAAGGGTGTATGGAGGATCTGATGGGGATTTTGGGGAATTTAAGAGGGTGATAGGGAGACTTTAACAAAGGGAGAGGGGAAAAGTGATATTTTGCAAAGGCATAAAGGGCAATAATGGGCCTTTTGAGAAATGGATCAGCAGAGGGACTACATGTTAGGTACAACACACAGAAGCTTCAAGGAGGATGAATTTTCAGGGGAAAGGCATTTCTTGAAGGCTCCAAAACAATCCAGCCCCTAGCTTGCTTGCCAAGAATTTCACAGGGGGGCTAACAGTGGCTCCACATGGGGATGGCTTCTTCTTGGAGGAGTCAAGAAACCAGAGATGATCTTTGGAGTAGGCCAGATGCCTGCTGTCATAAGCCATCTTTCTTCTTCAATTTTAGCTGCCACAGTATGATAGAAACATTGGAAAAAATATTTCCCAACCAATCTACCTACCCAAACTACAGTTCTACAATTTTCCCTTGGGTGCATTTGAACTAGCAGACCCTTTACATTATTTTATTTTGAAAACAAAAAAAAACCTACTCTAAATCTACCCTTATTGCTCCATGAGACTAGATTAGACTGCTGGTCTCATATAATTCTCTACCTAGTCTACTACCTGCTGGGATTAAACTGTCCAACAGGTTTCTTCACCTACATTCTAAGACATGAAATTTAAAAACAGCCAAGTCAGGATTAGACTGTCTAACTTGCTGGATAGAAACTTGTAGAAGACAAAACTGTGAAGGCATGGGATTCTGCAATTTTGGAACATCCTTCTTTCTCTGTGACTCAGGTTTTGAGCATATTTGAGTCACTTCTTTTCTTCGATTTCAGCTCTGTTTTTGGGCATGTTAGAGCCGATTCTACTTTTCCCTGCTGATCCAAATTTTGAGCATATTAGGACCAGCTTCCTTGCTTCTTGTATGGACTGATCTTGAGGCAGGATGTTTTCGTGAGCCTCATCTTGTGAATTTTTTTGAGCAAGAGCAAACTCCAGACCAAGACTGTCATACATGCCTTGCTTATTCACTTGGTCTGGAGTATGCACTTACTCTAGAAAATGCATGGGCTTATCCGGATCTGTTCTTTGCACTTTAAAGGTCCATGTTTTGAGCATGTCTGGACCTGTCCTTTCACTCTGTTTTTGGAGTATTTTTTCTATTTTCTTGAAAGTAAAACTGCAATGGTATGTACAATGGAAATGAAAAATTAGCAGAAATAGTGTTTGAGCATCCTGCCATTGACAGGACCCCCAAACAACTCTGTACCATCAAGTTCTTGTAAGAAAAATGCATTAGGACCCACAGTGGCCTGGATGACAAATGGACCTTGCCACAAACTGTCAAACTTACCATGTTTTCCTTTGTCCTCTCTTCTCTAATCCCATCTCAGAACCTTATCTCCAACCTTGAAATCTGAAGCTTTGGTTCTTTTGTCAAACTGTCTCTTTATGCCTTCTTGTACTCTGACAGCTCTGCTATAAACCTGCTCTCTAGTTTGCTGCAGATGAATAGTTTCATTGATTCTTCTGATCATGCTGTCTTCTTCTGATTGGATCTCTTGGACAAGTTTGATCACCGGAACTCCAAGACTAGTAGGAAAAAATACTTCAGTCTCATAAACCAACTGGAAAGGTGCCATGCCAATGGATTTCTTTGTGGTGAGCTTGTCAGCCCACAAAGCATGCACCGACTTTTTATGCCATGACCTTTTGTTCTCTTCCAGTAGCTTCTTAATGATTATAACCAGGCTTTTGTTAGATGATTCAGTTAGACCATTACCTTGGGGGTAATAGGTAGTTGAATGTCCAAGTGCTATTCCGTACCTGTGGCAGAAATCAACCATTCTTTTGGATCCGAAAGCAGCAGCATTGTCAGTGATTATTTTCCTTGGACAGCCGAACCGGGATAGGATGAAGTCTTCTAGGAACCTAATGATGACAGAGTCAGTGGCATTCCTAGTGGGTATAGCCTCTATCCATTTAGTGAAGTAATCTATAGCGTTTAGGATCCATTTATGTTGTCCAGAGGAGGCAGGATGAATTTCTCCTATAAAGTCTAGGCCCCATTGCATAAAGGGGCCCTCTATGGTGATCGGTTGCAGAGGGAGGGAAAGGAGCTTTCTTTTGCCTTCAAAAATCTGACATTTATGGCAGGCAAGTATCATTTTATGAGCATCGCTGAAGAGGGTAGGCCAATAGTAACCAGCCCTGAGTATCTTATTTGCAGTGGTTTTCCAACTCAGGTGACCTCCACATTCTCCAGCATGGAATTCCTGTTTGATTTTCTCAGCTTCAGTTTCAGACAAACATTTCAGCAATAGGCCAGTTGGATTTTTCCAATATAGACTCTCATCCATAATGCAGTAATTTCGAGCTTTGAGTTTTATGAATCTGGTCTTTTTTTTGGACAGTTCTGGAGGGGCATTGAGGTTAGTGAGCACGTAAAGGATATCAGCATACCAAGGAGAGTTCTGAAACTGCTCCTCAACAGTTGGATGGGGCAATCCTTCCTGCTCATCTAGGGCATTTATCATATTAATGGCAAGGGCCTGCAAGTTTGATTCAACCATTAATTGGGCTAGGCCTTGACCTTTGATCAGCTTAGTGGGTTTTATTTCAAGGTCATACTCCAAGATTGTTGCAATCCATTTGCCCCTTTTCCCATCAGGGTCTTGGGACAAGATATCTTTGACCACTATACTTGGCACGAAAGCAATGGTGTGAGAATGAAGAATGTACACCCTAAAGTCTTTTAAGGCCTTAATCAGGGCATAGGCCTGCTTTTCCATGATGCTATACTTTAAGGGTGCATCTCTTAAGGCTTTATTGAAGAAAGCTATAGGCTTTTCATTACCTTCTGAATTTTTCTGCAGCAAAACTGCAGCTATTGTGTGTTGGGAAGAAAATGAAAAGATCAGAAAATCTTTTGAGAAGTTAGGGTTGATAAGGACAGGGGCCTAAGTGAGTGCAAGTTTTACTGACTCAAAAGATTTTTTGGCTTCAACAGTCCACTTAATTCCTGCATCTTTCTTTAGAATTTCAGTCATTTTTCTAAGATGCTCTGCCAGATTAGGAATGAATCTCTTGAGGAAATTGATCTTCCCTATAAAGGACTGCAACTCCTTGATGTTTCTTGGATGTGTAATTTGAAGTATTCCCTCAACTCGCTGTGGGTCTATCCTGATCCCTTTCTCAGATATAATGTGGCCCAGAAGTTTACCTTCTTGTAGCCCAAAGACATTTTTCTTAGGATTTAAGGACAGACCGTACCTTCTACATTTTTCAAAGATTTTCCTCAGATGTTTCAAGTGTTCTTCTTCAGTTTTAGAAAAGACAGTCAAGTCATCCAAGTAGATAACTATAAAGTGTCCAATCTCATCTGAGAAAGCAATGTCCATCACTCTCTGGAAGGTAGCTCCAGCATTCATCAATCCAAAAGGAATTTTCAAGTACATGAAGGTGCCCCATGGAGTGGTAAAAGCTGTTTTGAGTTGATCTTCTGGGAGTACCAGAACCTGGTTGTATCCTGAAAAACCATCAAGCAGGGAGATTCTTTTGGAGCCCACTACCTTCTGTAGGATATGCTCCATTCTAGGCAAAGGGTAGTTATCTTTTAGGGAGGCTCGATTCAGGTTTCTGAAGTCTATGCATAGTCTAATCTCACCTGTTTTCTTTCTTATAGCCATTAAGTTAGACACCCAATCAGAAAACCTTACAGGGACTATTATGCCTGCTTCATACATCCTTTTAATTTCCTTCTCTATTGCAGGCAACTGTTTTGGGTTAATCCTACGGAGTTTTTGTCTGAAAGGCTTCTGATTTTCCTTTAGTGGTATCTTGTGTTGTATGATGTTGGTGTCATAGGCCTTTAAGTCTTCATAGCTCCATGCAAACACATCAATGAATTCCTTAAACAAGTCAATGTATTTTTTCTTCATGTTTGCAGGTATAGACTTAGCCAGTTTTATCATTTTGGGTCTGTCTTTAGTGCCTATGTTGCATTCTTCTATATCTGATTCTGCATGTTCTATGGTGGGCTTCTTTGCTACATCATCGAAATCAAAGAGGTCCTCTAAGGGTGCCAGGCCTCTGTGTATATTCTTGTCTTTGGCCTGCAGCACTTCGACCTCTTCATTTTCTGCGTTTTCACTATTTTCGTTAAAATTTCCAGTTTTCTCAGAAAAATAATTTATTTCTATGTTACAGGGTGTTTCTTGCTCATCTGGAGGATCCTCTCTTGGGCATCTATCATCAGAAGTTGAGTCTAAATCCGAAAATTCAAACTCATTCCTGCCCACCAGGAAATCTTCGATTTGTTTGTCTCCCTCAAAGACGTGCCAATATTTTTCATTGTCTGGCACTGCAGGCTTGAATTTGGTCTGAATGATAATTTTTTGGTCAACTGGGGCCTTAGGATATGAGCTAGCTAGACAAGCTAATCCATTTGCAACTGCGTTTTCCCCCCTGGGAATGAATACTAACTCATATTCAACAAACGTTTTCAGCAAATCTAGAGTATCATTCCTGTATGCCCTAAGCCTGGGGTGTTTTTCTGAATACTCACCATTCACCTGTTTGATCACTAACTCTGAGTCTCCTCTCACAGCTATCCTACGGGCTCCTAATTTTTTCAACAGATTTAAGCCCAAGATCAGAGCCTCATATTCTGCAAAGTTATTCGTGCATTTGAAATGCAGATTGACAGCATGACTCTCCGTGTGGTTACTCTCTATGTTATGTATCCATACCCCTGCTCCAGCATTTTTCCTAGTACAGGACCCATCGAAATTCATTTCCCACAGGGGTTCTTTGTTTAATTCATTTTCATCCCCTCCCCTACAGCTGGGTTCGCCATTATGTTGAGTTTTAAGGTCTGTACTAGGAGAGGGGTTATTTTGTGGTTTATTATGGGCATGGAGATCAGGGAGGTGGCTGGCTTGCTATTTTTGTTCTGTTTCTGTTCCATTCAGAGTTACGTTTTCAGTATTTTTCCCATGGTCCTCTTCACCGTATTCTTCTATAGTAGCCATTATGTTGAAATCCATGAGCTCTACGTTTGTGTCTCCGTTATCTGATCTCGGCTCTTCTGAGGATTGGTCATTGTAGAGAATGAAAGAGTCCAGATCTTTATGTACAAAGTATAGTGGTGAGTTTTCAGGTTTCTCGGGGCTACTGACTAGGAATTTCATCTGAGACTTTCTATACAGTCTTCTAAGTTGTCCAAATATAGGGATAGTGGCATATGAGCCATCCATCTGCATTGTTCCTTGCAGTTTGGCTCCCCATGATCTTCACAATAGCATGACATACTTTGGTGGCACATCTGCCACCACAACATCCATGACCATACACTTGGCAGGAATCTGGGTCAGACTCACACATAAATCCTTGATCAGTCCTAGGCATTTTACTCTACTAGAGTCAAATGATTATAAGTCTTTGTAAGGTCTGGTAATTTCTAGGCCTAGCCTTTCCATCACTACCTTAGGCATTAGATTGTGTGATGCACCAGAGTCATGCATGGCATTATGAAGGATATTGTCATGAATGTTAAGACTGATATAAAAAGGTGGAACTACCCCTTTCTGAAACTTTCCTTCAATTTTTGGACCAAAGAGGAGGGAAGGTTGATCATCATTTAAATTTACAGTATCGTTGTTTTCCCCTAGGTTTAACGCTTTCAAAATATGGCCTTTATATACATTCTGAGTGGCCAGTTCAAATAATGGTACAGAGATTTTGATTTTTGCAATCTCACTCTCTAGATTGAAAGTGGACTGGACCTTTGTAATGTTCAATTCTGTTTTATTTGCTACTGCTTTAGTAGCCTAATCGGTTTGTGATTTCTCACCATGCACAGGGTTGGGAACTGTTGTATCAGGAGCACTAAATGTGGTGCTAGTACTGCTAGTTGGTTGACCTTGTTTTTTGGTGTTTTGGTTGTCTTTTTCTTTGTCTTTTCCAGAACCTTCAGCTACTGATTTGGAATTCTCAGCAGTTGCTTTAGAATTTTTCTCAGGCTTTTTCTTGATTGTAATCTCAGGAGTCTTGGCTTTGGGAGTATCTTGGTTTTTCTTGCTCCTAAGTTCATATTTTTCCCTGACTTGCAACATGGCATTTTCAAATCCTAATCTATAATCCTCAGACTCAAACCACTCCTCATCACAACCAGTGGTGGAGGGCTGGTCTTCTTCTGAATCATAATTTAGGATTGAGTCTTCTGTTTCAAACATGTTTATTTCATTCCTTTCAGACTCTTCTATGATTCCCTCATCCTCATCTAGAAAGTTTTGGAAAGGGGGAATAACTTGTTGATCTGATTCTTTCTGTCTGTTGGGAGTGGCATTGTTGTTTCTTCTAAAGTTCTGGTTCTGGTTTTGATTTATGTTTTGGTTACTAACTGTGACAACCATTTTCTCCATCATTTGTTGTAGCTTATCCACATTTTTAGATAATCTATCATAGTTTGGATCAGAGGTGGAAACTACGTTGTCATCCCTATATGTTACCCTCTTCTCAGCTCTCAGTCTTGCTCTCTTTTCAATCAGGTTTGCCTCTATGTTAACTGCTCCTTTTTGCATGTCCTCTAGTGTGGCATATTCTTTATCTCTAAGCTCATAGGCCATGTCAACATCAAAGCCTTCGGGATATTTTGCTAGGGCCATGCCTTGTGGAGGTTTCATATGTGGGGGGAGAGCATTATAAATGCTATTGAATCTTGTTGTGTAATCATGTACACTCTCTCCCGGGTTCCTCTTAAGGCTCAGGTATTCTGCTAGGAGCTGGCGAGGGTTTTCCCTAGTCTCCCATTTGTTTATGAATGTCTGATATAGAGCAGGAAGGTCTTGGATGCTATTAGGAGGCATATTTTTAAACCATTTCTTTACATCACCCCCCAGGCTCTAAGCAAATATTCTCATTTTGACTGTTTCATCATCAATTTCCATATAGTCAAAAGAGTCTTCCATTTTATCTACATGTGCCTAAGCTGTGATGGATTATTTGGTAGTGAAGTGAGGGATTTTTGATTGATAGTCATTTGGCAGGGGGATAAGAGGCTGAGGTGGAACTAGAGGTGCATACCAGGCTGCCATTGTGATGTTCTGATGAGGTAAAATATTAACCTGAGCAGCTGGTATATGGATGACAGGGATATTAAGACCAACAGAGGCTTGTTGAGCAGATCTAGGGTGAGACAACCCCGAGTTTTGGACAAAGTGTATATCAGGTGGTGTAGATGGAGGGGTTTCTCTGTCCCTAGGGTCTGGCTGGTCTGAAACACTGAATGACCTAGTTCTAGGTAATCTATTTTGAAGGTCTAGGTCGAAGAAAGGGTCTAATAGAGCTGCAAGATCTTCTGGTGCAGAATTAGCTCTATGAATGTTGCTGGAAATAGTTGATCTCCTACTTACAGGTGTTCTCTTGAGGATTTTCTCAGGATTATCAACTATTTCAGGTGGGTTTGGATCAGGGTAAGCTCTCGTATGAATGGTTTTGTGAGCCAGAATGTTGTTCTTGAACTAAGCAGCTTAACCCTACTTGTTACTTTTATTGTGGTTGATATTGTCTCAGGGCTGGTCTCCCAGCAGAGTCTTCATTATGTTTCGGGTCTGGTCTCCCAATGGAGTCTGATGCGAAACCAAGATGATCAGTAGGCCTACTGATCACCAGTGGAGTCTTTCAACATTTAGGAGCTATGGAGTCGCCAGGTGGAAAGATTTAAGGTATTTCAGGGGATACACTGTCCACCACAGTGCTGATGAAATATCCCTTTTCAAGGATATCCCACTAAACACAACAAACTCTAACCAGAGATTGACTGGGAGGGCATTTACCAGATATGTCACCTCAAAGAAGAGGATGAGATCCGGAGGCTACCTGGCCCTTTCCAGGCTCTGTCTAAGAGTATGGGGTAAAACACACAAGAGGTAAGTGGAATGGGAAGGATAAGTGTTTTACTACCAACCTAACCAGAGATTCTGGGTTTTCTGAGGTTTGGAGATGTATCAAGATGAAAGTACTCAGAAATTCCCCAGCGGAGTCGCCATTATGTTGGTGTTCCCATGTTTTGGCCAGATTGGCAAGACCAAAAGATGAGACAACATCAGAACCACTTTCAGACCTTAGGATCTAGCCCTCCTAGGTCCAGAGAGGGATCTCTCTATATTTGCCAAAGCATATGTCTTTGAGGCTCAATGTTTCAATGTTAGGCTAGTTATGGGGCTCAGGGTTTGTTTGTTTGATTGAGTTTGGTTGTTGGGAATCAGGAAATAAGTGTCCAATACAAGACAAGGATGAGAAAAAGGGAAGCTAGGCAAAGGTAGATAACTCAGAGAACATCAAGGCCATTGGGCTATGGAGTCAAGAAAGGGTTTACTTGTGTTCAATGTGCAAGCTTTCAGTTGGGCTAGTCATTTAGAGCATTTGGATCTTAAATGATAGAAGATGGAATGGAACATTAAGGACTGAAAATGAAAGGAGGAGAACCATCTAATTCTGTCTATAGATCAGGTCAGAGGTAATTTAACTCCAGGCTTGCTTGGACAAAATCAAAGGCAATTACAAGGGATATTAGAAAGGCTAGCTTGTCGTGCAAAGATCCTAGTGGACAGGGCTAACACTAATCCCCAGTGTTCCCAAACCTTCCAGCTAAATCCTGGCCTCTGGGGAAAAACCACCGAGCGCGCGAGGGTGGTGCGGAATAAACCGGAGGTTTGTGAACAGTGAAAGTGGGGAGTGGGACCACCATGTCAGGCGTGTTCCACGCCATTAGATCCAGAACAGATCAACGGTGGAGAATGCGCCTGAAGCGCTCTGGCTATGAACCGTTGATCTGCGGATTTAAACGGACGGTGGGGATGAACTGCGGGGGGCCAAGGTGTACGGGCATGGGAATTTTGGAGCGACCCCCCATAGTGAATAACAACCGTTCGATCGGGTTTTCCCACATCTCGAGGGGTCAACTGCGGGGGCTCCATGGTTTGACTCTACGGACAGAGAAAAACCCCCGCAGGGAAAAAGCCTTGGTCACGGCGCCAGGCTATATGGAGCAGAAAGGCGTTGGGTTAGCGGAGAAGGGGGGCGTAGGCCTATTATAAGATCGGAAGTGGGTTTTTCAAGCCTTTCTGATGTATTTTGAGACTACGGGAGGGAAACGATAGAAGGACCAAGGTGTATTTGAATGAAACAAAGGGTGTATGGAGGATCTGATGGGGATTTTGGGGAATTTAAGAGGGTGATAGGGAGACTTTAACAAAGGGAGAGGGGGAAAGTGATATTTTTCAAATGCATAAAGGGCAATAATGGGCCTTTTGAGAAATGGATCAGCAGAGGGACTACATGTTAGGTACAACACACAGAGGCTTCAAGGAGGATGAATTTTCAGGGGAAAGACATTCCTTGAAGGCTCCAAAACAATCCAGCCCCCAGCTTGCTTGCCAAGAATTTCACAGGGGGGCTAATAGGTCCAACACTGTGATACAAAATAAACAAGATAATCAGGCTCCACACCCAACGTTCTCAAAGATGGCCATTATGGTAGCCTGCAAGAAGAATATCACAGTAGAAGCCATTGCTAAACTCTTATTTGAACGATTGTGGGTGCACTTTTTGATCCCGCAGTCTATCATATCTAATTGCGACAGCAGGTTCCTCAGCACATTTTGGTCCAGCCTCTAGTCAATTTTGGACACCATTCTCACCAATTCCACAGCTTTCCATCCCCAAACTGATGGCCAGATAGAGGTCGTCAATAGGATTATTGTACACATTCTACGAATGTACAATTCAAAGCATAGATGCACATGGGATGAGAGCCTTCCCTATGTACAACACAGTTATAACTGGGCTCTCCACAGCTCAACTGGCCATAGCCCCTTTCAAGTTGGCTTGGGATTCCAGCCACTATGTCCCATTGACATAGCCATGCCATTTGCAGCTACTCAGGCCGATTCGGCTCATGTCCAGTCTGAAGCTAACAAAGCAAAAAACTTCATCGAGCACATTCAACACATCCACCAACATGTTCATGACATACTGGACAGAGCCAATGATAAGTACAAGCAACGACATGATCAACATCGGGTCCCACACAACTTCCAAGTGGGTGAAAAATTGTGGCTACATTTGCAGAAGGAGCGCCTCACTAGACCCCACCGCAAGATTCGCCTGCTCCGATATGGGTCGTACAACATCACCAAGGCTGTAGGGAACAATGCCTTCAAGCTCAATTTTCCACCATTCCTTGGTCTGCACCCATTATTCAATGTAGACCGGCTTCATCCCTACTTCCCACCTCTATTGGACACCTCTGACATTGCAGAAGAACTCACACCAAAAGAGTTAAACCCAGACTGCATGGAACATGCCACCACAGACTGTATCATGGACATGAAAATCAAGAACACTTGTTGACAGAAGATCCAACTGTATTGGGTTGTCAAAGCTGGCCAACTCTTGCACCAAGGCAAGTGGTTCACCAGGGACCAAATTCAATAGAAGTTTCCTCATCTCATGGAGGAACTCAATGCAATGGGGACCATTGCTTCCTAAGGGGGGAGGAATGATCCAAGTGGATATTGGTGTCCACACAGCTATTCCACTTGGGGCCCCACCATTGTCTCTTTCAGTTTTTTTCACAACTTACTATTTTTAGCAGTTTTTCGTGTCCTGAACTTCTGGAGCCATTTTGAAGCCGCAAACGGAGATAGTATGCCAAATTACGTCTCTGGGAAGTTGAAACACAAATTTACCCAAATGGGGCCCATAGCTTTGGCACTTCATCTCCTAGGGTTAGGTTTTTGGACGTTTAGAATTCTACATTATTTCTCCATAATGATTAGGCCCTCAAGCCTCATTTTAATATAGTTCAGAGGTCTGTAGTCACCACATCTCTTCTCAGATATTCGCTACCAGAACCCTAGCTATTTTATTTCTATCATGTTTTTAAGCATATTTATGTGATTTGATATTAATGAAATGAAGCCTTATTTCCGCTGTATTTTTATGTTTATGGTTATTTCTGTATTCTGTTGTGTTCCTACATAAATCCATATTATTTATGGTTTAAATGACAACTCATGCCTTAATCATGACACATGCATGCTAAAAAGGGTAATGATGACCTCAGAGATGGCTTTGTACATTTGAATTAACCCTAACAGACTCGAATTACCTCCACCCTAACTCCTCCAATTAGGAACTGACACTTCACATCAGGTTTGACAAGATAGATAGGAAAACATTTTTTCGTAGCATATCTAGTTTATTCTCTAATAGTTTCACTACGAAACTATTAGGCAGTTTCGTAGAAAAAACTATTATTTCACAGTGTAAAATGCTACGAAAAGTTGTAAAATTGGCTTAAGTGTCCTTTTCAAATTTAAATGCTTGGGAAATGAAATATGACACCTAATGATGACTGATGGGACATGACATGACCTAAATGGAGGTGGCCTTGAACCTTAGGATAGTAAACATGTAAAAAATGAAATTTTCCTATACCAACTTGAAAAGGCTTAAGGATACCTTATCTTTTTGAGGAGTGAACTATATGACCATGTCAAGTAATGTTCCAAAAAATTATGAGTGATAACAAATCCATTAATGGAAAATCAATTCAATGATCAATTAATGCTCAACTACCCTCATTTCTTATAAATTGAGCACTAATCATAGTACAAAAGGGGGAGCAAGAGTTTGAATTTGTAGAGTTATGCTAGTGAGATTATAGCTCTTTGACATATTGTTTTCAATTAATGTTATTCTACTGGATTAATGTTGTTGATGTGATAAGGATAGGGCTGAAGCTGGAGCGAGTTGACATTGAATCGATCCAACTGGTTGTAACTTCCCTTTCTATCTTATAATAAAGAGATTTGAATATATCATATTCCCTTATGTTTTTTTTTGTCTTCTGTTAGTAATTTCAAGTACCAATCAAATGATTTCAGTTCGATTGAGAGAAACGGAAGTGACAATTTAAAGGGAGATGAAGATTAATGAAGGATCACAAGTAGGTGTTCTTCTCTTATCTGTTTATCTTAAGGAAAAGGTCAAGTGTCTTTCATTTCTTTTTCTAAGTGAATCCACCACACTTAGGGAAACTTATCTATCTGTACGTTTGATTTATGTAAAACAACGTATGCTTAAAAGGACTATGTAAATTTTACATTTTACTTATGATGAAAAGTGTTAGCCAAATGTAAAATGGGACTTCTAGCAATCCAAAATAAGCAACCAAATTGAATAATATTATTATCCAACAATAACGTCAATATTCCTTTGTGTTTTTTCAATATAATGCAATATTTCTCTTGACGAAATGGATCAAATCAATTTCATTATTGTAAGTACCATATTATTGTTTGTCTCATGTTATTCAATGAATGATTATGGTATCTATGAATGATATAAAACTATGAAGATAATAGGGAGTAGGAAGTTGGTCAAGTAGATATACAAATCAATAGATTTATTTCAAGGGATGATTAACGACAATCATGGTTATTTTTAAAGTCTTAGTTATTCTAAACATTTATTATCTATGGATTAGGTTAGAAGTTTGATTGATATTTTTTGTATAAAAATATGTATATAGAACATGATAGTAAAATTGTAAACAATATAGTCTCTCGAGGGCAGCGCAATTGGTGATGGACATGAAATGGAAGCATTATGTACCATAATATTCCAAGTTGAAATATCCTAAGCTTACCCATGGTTCATGTGCTAGAGGTGATGTGGTTCACCTAGGGTTTATAGTGATAGCAGTTGAAATCAACCTTAGTCACGTGAGTACGAGACTCTTAATTATCAATTCCTCTAGTATCTATATATATATATATATATATATATAAACTTTATAAACACTTAAATAGATTGTAATTATAAATATTATTACGATTACTGCAAGTTAGAGAAAGTCTACAAGTCATGCCACCATAATTAACCCACCACAAACTGATCATATGCCTCCTCTCTCAATTTTAAAATTCTTAAAAACATAGACCCAAGCTTATACATGAGTTATAATGAATAATAAACAAAAAAAAAATGAATAATTAAAAAGTAAAAATAGTTTTCATATTTGGATTCATTTTCAAGAAAGTGATATCTAAATTTGGATGTGATCTCTATGGAAAGAGGAGTTAAATTATATATATGTATTTTAATTTAACTTATATATTAGTTTCTATTAAGGGTCATAATTGACTCATTTCGGTAAAAAAAAAAAACCTTTACAAATACAATAAGTGATATTAGAAGTGATAGTGCAACTCCATTGAAGTTATATAAGGACAATAAATCCTTATTTAAGGTAGGAAAAGTTGAACAAAAGGAAGTTTATGCATGTATAAATTGGAAAAATCAACGAGGTTGTGAAGAATAAAGTCCCATAAACAAAAAAAAAATAACGTTCTTGCATTATAAAAACACTTCTATCCTTTAAGGGTATTTTCTTCACGGAATTAAAAATAATAATAAATAAATAAATATCCGAACTTGTTACACATCAATTTGTCACCATCCCTATACTCCCTATTCCTTGATCCTGGAGGACCCATATAGTGACCTTTGTGTGCTTTCCAAGCATGGAATACATACCCCTAAACCACACTTTGTCTGCTAATTCATCTCCCTTTACATCTTTTCTGGAAGATTCCTATAAAAACCTGCTTTTCAAGGTCAGTGCTTTCTCTTAGTGTCTGACCTACGCCGATAGTAGATATTTACACTGAGGCCCGTGTTGATCCTCTTTTGGAAATTTTTTTAAATAGAAGTGAAGATTTCACGACTAGAAGCTTCATGAGGCGGCAAGCTAGAAGTTGTTTTTGAGGATATGGCCGAGGAATTCCTCTTTGGGATTCTTGTTCGCAAGAAATAGGAACTACTCCAAAGGATAAGCTCTTTTCCCATTATATGAGGACCCATAACCTCCTCCTCCATTGTTATATAAGGATACCTCCTTCAGCTCTACAGCCTTAGTGATGATAGAAAGGAGAAGAAATTATAGCTTCGAGAGAATAGTGTAGAGTGTGATTTTTTTTGTGTGTTGGGAACATAGTGAGATCTTGGACCTTTGTGTGTGAGGGTGTTGCAATCGTGCTTGGATATAGACCTGCTGAAGGAGAGCCTCAACATCAAGGCTTGGTTGCAAACTCCCCTTGTATTTATCATAATAAAATGCATCTAATATTTATATTCCACCCTTGTTTACATTCATAATGAGATTTCTATCATTCCTTGATCAGTTAGATAGATTGTAATTGTTTTATGTTTGTCGTGGTTTTACACTTGTCATGGTGTCTTGACAATCTGTACAGGTAATCAAACGTTGGCAGCAACTTGTATCGAGCTTGAGGAGAGCGACGTATCAAGAGACTTCGACGGAAGATGACAACATAGCTTCATAATGAGGTAGGTCATCTTCCTTGCCCTAAATTTCATTTACAATCTAGGAAGGTAGATGTTAGTATGTTCCCATAGTTGCTAGACCCACCCTAGGGCTAGAGGGATAACCTCTGTCCATATAGGGGATTTACCTAGACAAAAAATTGGCGACTCTTCTAGGGATCAGTGTGAGTTTGTCTTTTCGCCCTTGTCAAGTCGACTTCGGTCATTTACTTGATTGTTTGTCTTTTCTGATTTGTTTGAGTGTCTAGAATCATCCTGTTCAGCTCCAAAGTGTCAATATTGACCTTTGCTCATTGGTTTTCCCATTCTCCCATAGATATTCGGCTTGGTGCACTTTTTTTTTGAATAGTCGTGCCAATTGGTGCTTGTTGCTTTTTTTGCAGTAGCACCAACCCCTATTTGGCGCGAAATACCGCCTTACAGTTGCACCAAACCCTGTAGGGTTTGGTTTGACCTCCCTATGGAGTTTTTGTCAGCTATGCTTGACTCTGGTTTGTTTTTGGTTTGCAATTGGTCTTTTTCGAGTTGTTTTGACTACTTTAGGCTTGCTCTTCTTAGTTGTTTGTCTATTTTCCTATCAGTGCAGTTCATATCCCTAGGGTTCTAGGTCTCTTTCACTCACTGAGGCTTCTAGTTGAAGGTCGAGTCCTTTGGTTCTTTCCAATTCAATTCCTTGATAAATTCCCTTATTCTTTCTTGATCCTTTGAGTTTTGGTTTGTTGAACGATTACTTTTTGTTTGTTTGACTGTCCATCTCTTTGTTTTCAAGCATAGATTAAATTGCTCATTTTGGGTCGTTTAGAAGGATTTCACTTTGCTTGAAAGAGTGTGTCATTAGTTTGAGTAATTTTTGTGTTTGTATATCTTTGATTGAATTATTTAGTTTAGCTCTCCACATTCGAAATACTCAAAACTAGTGTTTGCTTTGTTTTTTAATGTAAATAATGCAAAGTGTGATTGTTTTTGTGTGTTGAGAACATAGTGAGATATTGGAACTTTGTGTCTGAGGGTGTTGCAAATGTGCTTGGATAAGGACCTGTCGAAGGAGAGCCTCAACATCAAGGATTGGTTGTAAACTCCCCTTGTCTTTATCATAATAAAATGCATCTAATGTTTATCTTCCACTCTTGTTTACATTTATAATGAGATTTCCAGCATTCCTTGATCAGTTAGATAGATTTTAATTGTTTTATGTTTGTCATGGTTTTATAGTTGTCATGGTTCCTTGATTGTCTATACAGTTAATCAAACGTTGGCTGTAACGTGTATCAAGCTTGAGGAGAGCGACGGATCAAGAAGCTTCGACGGAAGATGACGACATAGCTTCAAAACGAGGTAGTTCATCTTCCTTGCTCTGAATTTCATTTACAATCTAGGAAGGTAGATGTTAGTATGTTTCTGTAGTTGCTAGACCCACACTAGGGCTAGAGGGATCTCCTCTGTCCACAGAGGGGATTTACCTGGAAAACAAATTTGAGACTCCACTGGGGATCAATGTGAGTTTGTAATTTTTCCCTTTTCAAGTCGAATTTGTTTGTTTACTTGCTTGTCTATATTTTCTGATCTGCTTGAGTGTCTGGAATCATCTTGTTCAGCTCCAGAGTGTCAATATTGACCTTTTCTCACTGGTTTTCCCATTCTCCCATAGATATTCAGCTTGGTGTGCTTTTTGTTTGAACAGTCACGCCAATTGGCACTTGTTTATTTTGTTGCAGTAACGTCAACCCCTGTTTGGCACGAATTACCACCTTACAATCGCACCAACCCCTGTTTGGCACGAATTACCACCTTACAATCGCACCAAACCCTGTAGGGTTTGGTTTGACCTCCATATTCAAATTTTGGTCAGTTTTACTTGAATCTGGTTTGTTTTTAGTTTGCAATTGGTCTTTTTCGAGTTGTTTTGACTATTTTAGGCTTGCTTTTCTTAGCTGTTTGTCTATTTTCTTATCAGTGTAGTTCATAGCCCTAGGGTTCTAGGTGTCTTTCACCCACTGAGCCTTCTGGTTGAAGGTCGAGTATTTTGGTTCTTGCCTATTCAATTCTGTGATTAGTTGCCTGAGTCTTTCTTGATCCTTTTATTTTTCGTTTGTTGAACGATTACTTTATGTTTTTTTTACTCTCCATGTCTTCATTTTCGAGCATAGTTTATATTGCTCATTTTTGGTCATTTATAAGGCTTTCACTTTTCTTGAAAGAGTTCATTATTAGTTTGAGTGCTTTTTGTGTTTGTATTGCTTTGATTGAATCATTCAGTTTAGCTCTCTACATTTGAAATACTCAAAGCTAGTGTTTTTTTTTTAATGTAATTAGTGCATTGTGTGCTTCAACTCACTGAAAAATTAAAAAAAATTGCATCCTTTCATTGCATCAGAAATGAAAAAGCCTTTTGCATAACTAGCGCTTACATCTAGGAAAGAGTTTTTTGTTTCTCTTTTGATTGTATTAGATGCTTTAGGAGACTTATTCATATGTTTTCTTATTTATGAAATATCTCTATCCTTTTCGTAGTTAGCATTCATCAAATGGAAAATGGTGTTCTATTGCATATAGCTTGCATTTAGAGAATTCAAGATCAAAATTTGGTAGGGCCTTGAAATTGAAACTCTAATTCAAGATCAAATTTAAAATCAATTGAATTAACCTAAGGAAACATTGGAACCTAACACAAACATTTTTATTGGTTTAGGCTAGAGACATGTTGCAGCGTCTTTAAACATAGTAGTTTTCATTCACCATATGGCCTTAGACAATGCTAATACAGACTTGTGCTCCCTGTAACATTAAGTATATAAAGGGAGACCCTCATAGATTGCAATCCTTTATCCATAGGAAGCCGAGTCTACCACCCTGTAACCATGATACACCGAACATAGCATTCGGGGATACTACTTGCACATACGTCAAGTCCTTGGTAATTTCTCTTTCATTTGATCACCAAGGTGTATATGGCAGTTCATGGAAACTTGGTACACCCTCTTGCTTAGATTACCTGAGTAGTCATTTTGGTCTTTTCGTGACTCTCTAAAAGTGAAGAGATCATCGAGCACTTGTCCTTTCATGCTCGTTTCAAACTGAAAGTGATACCTTTTGCCTATTTCTCAACTCTTAAAATATGAAACGACAAAATTTTGTTTCAATGGCTTAAAATACTAACTACCCACGAAATATTCCTAGTTAAAGTTATCTTCCTTAGTATGTTTATTTTAGGGTTGTTCTCAATGTCAACGTTTCCGGAGTTTACCAACCAAGGAATCCCCTCCGAAGGGAATCTTGGTCCCTTTCCCACTTTTGGAAATGTTGGTGCTCCTTATATGGCAACATATTCCCTTCTTAGGATAATTGTTGGTTTGCATGTCTGGTTGTTCTCGACCTCTGTGGTCTCGAGTATCCCGCCCTTTATACAACCATCTCCTCCACCTGGACAACATCATGTTTATTCTAAGGTGGACCTCTCCCCTTCTTCGCTTATTTCTTCGTCCTCCTCCTCTACTTCGCTTGGTGAAAGTCTAGATTCTAGTAACCAGGTGGCTACGAAGAAGAAGAATAAAAAGAAAAAGAAGAAGTCAAATAAGCAGGAGGCTGACTTTGTAACTGCTGCTCCTAAGACACTTTCCATTAATAAACCATCCAACCTTCCACTAAAATTCAAATTCCCTTTCATGTTGTGCAAATGTGACCATTTTCTTCGAGACTACCCTGGCATTCCCAAGGTACTTGAAGCATGGTCCAATGGTTTTCCGTCATTTCCTTTGGCTTCTGGAAGTCATATTGGTGGCACATCTTCGACTAGTAATGATAAGACTCATAAGAAACAGGGTAAGATTACCAATCCCTGCAAGTTGTGTGAAGGGCATCATCCCATTCACTTTTTTCCATACATGGATGAAGCCATGAGAGTGTTGGACAACCCTACTCTTTCTGCACCCAGCCTTTTGGTTGGTTACCAGAAGGCTTCTTGGGGCGGGACTATGCTCATGCCATGGGTGCAATTTTATATTCTCTCTTTCGTGTGATATTTTTTCCACACAAAGGTCAGATCATGACCATTGATCAGCTTTCATTCTTTGGTCCTGATGTGGCAGTTGACCCACCATTGTCTCTTCTGGATCTTTATCCGTCGATTTTACCTTCCCCGCTGCATGTTAATTATGTGGCTACCTACCCCGTGCCCGCATTAATTTATAGTGTTTTACTGCATCATGTGCTAGGGGCATTGGATTCTGGAATTTACGAGATGTTTTTCTCCCATCAGATGAAAACCGCTTGGATGCCATGACTTCTTATTCAACATGATGAGGTCATTGGAGCACGATTCATTTTCTTGTGTCAAGCTCCTTAAAAAATGAAACAAGCTATTTGGAGCACGATTCATTTTCTTATGTCAATATCCTTAAAAAATGAAACAAGTTGTTCGGAGCACAATTCATTTTCTTGCGTCAAGCTCCTTAAAAAATGAAACAAGCTCGTCCGAGGATAGTTTGTCTTCTATGTCAACCTCATTTAAAAAATGAATTAGGTCTTGAGGATAGTTCTTCTTCTATGTAAACCTCATTAAAAAATGAATTAGCTCATGAGTATAGTTATTTTAATGTGTTAGCCTCGTTAAAAAAATGAAACACTTTCATGTTCAATTCGAGTCTTTGATATGATCTCGTAAAATCCCAGTCAAGTCTTTCTCTTGATATCGTAATTGAACATTCACTCCATCCATATTTCAGATGCACTGAAGCATGGGGGGCATGTACCTCGAATCAAGTCACCATGTTGGGGGCATGCAAATATTTTTTCAAGCATATTTTATCTTTGTTTCAAGCTTGTGTCAAAATGAAACCAATTCCCAGCAGAGTTTCCCATGTTTTCAAGCTTGTGTAAAAATGAAACCATTCTTATTTTACCTCTTGTGATTGCCTTTTTATTAGCCTGTTTTGCAAGATGAACCTTGGTTTTCTCATTCCATCGTCACCATCTTCTTGGCCAATCATATGCCTTTCCTTGATTTTTTTTCCCAATCCTAAGGAACCACTACAATGAGTGGTCTTATTAGCCAACCTCTTAACCTTTACTTGTTCTGAGAAGTTCCACCATCACTGGAACGAGTTGCTACTTATAATACCACTCATTCCTCCAGGAGGAGTCATCTTTCAGCTCTTTTCTGACTCTTGGAAATTGAAAAGATTGTCAAGAATCTTATTGTTTTAAACTCTTTAAATGGTTGTGAAACGATATCTACCCAGTATAAATTTACCCTTTTTTTGGGTTGGGATGGATTATTTACGAAAAATGAATACCTTAGCCTATCGCGACTAAGAGGTTCTCTTAGATATCGTTTTTTACCTTCGCGAATCTAAGGGACTATTTACAAAAAGGGACATGATGGAGTTTTCTTTTATGCTTCTTTTCAAACTCTCTAAATATGAAAATATGTCGAGTTCTTCCATTTTCAAACTCGTTAAAACCATAAATGACATCAGAAATCATCACCATGACATTAATCGATTCCCTCCTTCCTAGGGCTCATAAAATGTACTAGGATGGATTTGTCTGAAGGATGAACTTATATGACAAGCATATTCTATCCTCTTCAAGCTTGTGTAAAAATAAAGAGGTACTCGCCAAAAATGGTAGGGGAAAATGGAATTTTTTCGTCAGTTGTGTCGGTAGTATGTCACTCTTGAACATGACACTTATCTGTAGTTCGTGTCAGGTTGGGATATCTTCATTCTGTCACTTTTCCTCCATCAGTTTGGGAAATCCGTTTGCCTCTCATTTGATTACCAATTTCTTCAACATGACCTCTTATCCTATTTGAGTCAAATGCTGCCAAATTCTAGATTCTTGTTGCCAATATGTTCAAGAGAAAATCCTTCTGCAGTTTTTACATTCCCTGATCCTATGTTTCAGTCTTGATTCACACTCATATTACATTCTCTGTTTCGAGTCGATGATGTGGGATTCATTATTACCCTATTTTGATGGATCTCTTCCTATCGACTTCAACTCATTATCTAGGAAGTTGATATAGAGACTCCTTTCTAGTACCTTAGAGCTTGCATGTCATTATGGAAAGTTGTTCGTGTTAGTCATCTGTAATTTTTACCTATTTAGATGACTAAATATTTGTCCAAGATTTCTAGAAACAAAATTCATAGAAGCCTTGTGAGTTCTAGAAATATCACAGACTTCATTATCCTTAGGACAAATTTTTCACTATCCTGCTATTCTGTCAAGGCATGGCCATCCTATCAATCATGAAGACCAAATCATGGACTGATGTCCCTCACTCTCACTATGTTTACCACCTCTGCCTTTAACACTCTTTTTCTATTTACCTAAGCCCTCCATTCTCACACCTTGGTTTTCCAAGTAACCCAAAATTTTCCCCTACTCACCAAGTGCCTCAAGCAATAGTGATTTTAATTTCCCTTTCTAAGCTATTTAGATAAATAATTTTTTTTTAGTAATCTAGGATGGCAATGCATAAAAGTGTGTCAAAACCCTCTCTTCACCTCCGAACCCTGATTCAAAATTTTCAGTCAAAAACTTATTCCAGAGGACATCCCAATAATTCATATAGGGTCTCCTAGGTTATGCATTGTCATAGTTCTAAATTTACTATTTATACAGATATTCAAAGGTGAATTCAAGTGAAAGCAAAGGTGAAATTATCATTTTCCAAAGACATCAAAGGCCTCCAAAAGTATCTCCTTGATCAAACACTAATTCTGCATAAAGACAGTTTACCCATGTTAAAGCATTTCTGCAGGAATGCTTTATGATGGTTAATAGCAGAATAGATGCAAAGTAAGAGGCCTAAACTCATAAATAACATTACTCAACTGAAGAGATATAACATGCCTAAGTTCACAAAGAGGATCATGGTTTCATGAAATTTTTTTTGTAAAGTGTTGCCCAGCAAAGAGCCCATGCATAAGGTCCTGAAAACAGTGGCACATGAGCATAATTGTACACCAATCAAAGATTCAATAAATAAGAAGTTAGAATGAAAAGCTTCCTTGGTTGACTACATGCAGAGATTAGAAGATGATATCAGGGAATAATTTCTAGGGTTTTTTAAAGACAACATTATATCAATACAACAAAGGGTCATAAAACTCCATCAAAGGGCCAAAACGTTTTCAGAGGACATTCAAAAGAAGGCCTCTAAAGTTGAAAAAAGGTTGAAAAGGGTATTAGTATGAAGGACACAGGATTCTAAAAAAATTTTAACATCCATCAAATAGTCAAGCAACGAGGCATAGTTTCAATATGTAAAAATGGAAAGACTGAGCAAAATCACCAGTTTTCCAAGGGTATTTGAAAAAGTGCCAACTCCAAAAGAAATAAGAGGATTTAAAAACACTGCTTCTTATGACACCCCCTGCAAGAGGAAAGGATAATGTTAGCAAAAGGGAAAAGGAAAAAAGAAAACCTTAGTAAAGTGGTTTTTTATCTTTAATATTTTCAAAAGAGTATAAAATCAACCCAAGCAACATCTCCCAATCACCATTTGGTTGTTGCAAATTTTACGACGAGTCTCTCGGGTGATTTTTTGGGTCTTTGCACTCCTGTGAAACTGTGTTGTGCTCTTGTGCACACTGCCCATATACTTTTTTGAAGGGCACTACGTTCCTTTGAAGAGGCACTTCGCGCCTGTATAAAAGTCACCGTGAAGACTCTGCATGAGGCCTGACACACTCGTTGCACGCCTAGCCGTGTAGGCTCCACGCGACCTCTCAACGTGCAGACTCCACCCGACAACGTGAAGGAGGCACACGGCAGCATGCAGGAGGTGACCCGCGCTGTGCTCCTGCACATTCAGGACCACTCGGGCACATACACGACCACCCGTTCAACACTGCCTGACTATACGTGCAGGAGGCACCCGTGCTTCACTCCTGTCCATTCAAGAGCTGCCTGACTACACGTGCAAGAGGTGCCTGTGCTGCGCTCCTGTCCATTCAGGAGCTACCCGACCATTCATGCAGGAAGCGCCCGACTTGCCCACAATGTATTTTAAGCCAATTTTTTCAGTTGTGGAGATATTTTGAGAGGTATTTGAGCTTTTCCCACATATTCCTATTTTTCTAAAGGTATGATTAGAAATAAAATTGAAAGTTGAACTTAGAGAAGGAAGTAAAACCCTAAATAAAATACTTTTTCTCTACATTGCTGAACCTTGACATCTTTGCAACCTCACCATCTCATCCACCCTTTTCACATCATTCCACGAGAAGTGTCAATTATTTTTAAAGGTATTGAGGTAGGGGTGAAGGAAAAAATGTCTGAAGAAGAGAATGTTGACAGTGGTGAGACAAACCAAAGGCCTAAAGAGCAGCAGTGGAAGGGTGGGAAGCCAAATAGGTTTGAACCTATAAGCACTAAAGAGACGAAGATAATCACAACTCCACGGCCTATCCCTCTGCAAATTCTGCCATCATCATCTCAATTTCCTCCTCACACACCTCCATAACCTTCCACTAACCTTGGTTCAACCTCTTCACATGAATCATCTCCTGAATTAAACCTCCCTCTTTCAACTTCTCCTAAGAAATCAGAACATGAAGATAGCATTGAAGGAGGAGAAAATGAAAGTGAATAAAGTCGTGATGAAATGAAGAAATCAATGAAGGAGAAAAAGAAGAAAGTGATAAAGGCAATGAAAAAGAAGAAAGTGTTGATGAAGAAGAAAACAAAAATGAAAGCAGTGATCCCAATGATGAGAAAACATACCAGAATAGTGGGCCAAATGATGAAGAATATGACTCCAAGGATACAGGGGCTAGTGATATTTCCTATGACAGTGACCCCATAGAAAGTGCAACCAGTGATACAAAGGCTGAGTTTGAAAGTGAACATAATGGGTCATAAGATGAAGAAGAGGAAAGTCATGGAGATGAATATGTACCAAGATATGATAAAGACACCTCTAGCATTACAAAAATAGAGGATGACAGTCATAAGGGTCTTGACAGTGATGATGGCATAAGAGATAGTGAAAATTCCTCTCAAAAGGGTAGTCAAGAGCAAGGTGAAAAAGATAAACACGCAAAGATTATCCATGAGGAGAAAAGCAGTCCTAAGGTCACTAATGATCAAGGTTTTCAAGTGAAACTTGTTTCACATTTCCCAATTAACTATCGATGAGGAGAGAGGCATTTGTTTGCTACCTCCAAAGGGCAAGGGGCCATGCCATCCTCCTCAACTCAAATGATTGACAGAGGTAAACAACAAGTGAAAGAGGAAGAAGAAAATCATGAGGAGGAAAGAGAGTTTTAACTCATCCACATAGACAGTGATGAGGAAAATGAAACAAGAATTCAAAACTCCCTTCTACAAGATAGGAATGCACAGATCAGGGACTTGGAAGTTGAATTAGAAAAAGCTAAAGATGTCATTTACTTCCATCAGATGAAAAGCAAATAGATGAGTGGCCAACAGGCCATCTATGAAGCAAGAGCACTCAAGTACCGGAAAGAGGATCAAATTTCACAAGTAAAGTGAAAGGATTTCATGGGCACCTATGAAGAAATTAGTGATGAAGAGGGTCAAATAAGAAGGAGACCTAGGACTATGGGTTTAGGAAAGAAATGGAAAAGCAGAAAGAAGAATAATCAGCCCAAGCACAACAATTTCCCCTCACTGAACTCCTTTCCATGGAAATTGAGCATGATAGGGAATCATGGCTTGAAAGGACTAACATACACCTTGAAACCAAGCTGGATAAGGCCAAAAAAAGATTGGACTTGCAGAGGATAATGGCTAAGCACTATGCACAAAGAAACCAAATTGCAAGGAAAAAACTCAAAATTGCCCAAAATGAGGTCCAAGCGCTAAAGGAGGAAAAGGATCAAGCTAGCCTTGATAATTTGGCCCAAGATTCTCTATAGGTCTCCTAGGACCCATGAGGCACTCATCCACCAATTTTGGGAAAAATTGAACAATTTTTTGTTTTTTTCAAAATTTTGAGGCTAGGAGCGCAGCACACCCTGTGATGCGCTTTTTCCCAAGGAATATTCAAGAAGAAAGGTTTAAATTTTTGGATTCTTCATCATGAGAAGATCATTCTCACCAATTTTCAGGTCAATTGGAGTAGTTTTGGTCCCCCAAAAGGGTAAAAAACACTCATTTTTTCACCATTCTGCCCACTTTTCTGAGCATGTGCTACACTCCTGGAAGTCTTGTAATTTTTACTTTTTGGACAGGTTTCAGAGGTCAAATTGAAGAAATAAAGGTATATCTGGAAATTAGACTTCAAGGGCTTTCCAACACGCCATCACTGAGCCTTTTCCGACATCGGGAAGGCCTCTAAAACACTGCTGCAAAAATAACTATTTTTCTTATCTTTGTGTTGTTCCCCTGGCATAATTTCAAATTTTAACACAGTGTGTTGCGCTCCTATGGTTGAATAGGCATAATGTGCATTTAGCAAGTTTTCAAAGGGATTTCAGGCCTCAAAATTCAATTTAATTGCTATATATGGCTAGAAAATATATTTGTTAGATATTTTTGTGCCTTGGGCCTTGCAAGGCCTCAAGGACAAGTTAGGATATTTCTTGTTGGCCAATAGGCTTCTAGATGCTCTATTAGGCTTTCCTCTTCCTTTCTTGTTATATAAGGCATGAGGATTCATTGTAACAGGGGGGCTTTGATGTGTTTAAGAGAAATACATGGTTTTTAGAAGTTGATGAACAATCTAGTGTTGTGGAGTTTGTGGATGATTTTTCTTGGTTGATAATGATGAAGGCTTGCTTGCAGGATTCCTGAGTTTAGTTGATGGTGAAGTATCTCTCATTTTTTCATGTTTTTCCTTGTTTGTAATATGTACATATTTTTATATTGTAATAGCTCAGAAGAGTATAGGATGAGAAATGTTGTTAGAGGCACCTCAATCCTCTTGTTTTCTATTGTCTTCATGTTTTCTTCTACTGGGTTAGTTTAAGGAATTATTAGTTGCTCCTTAGGCCCACCTAAATTTTTCTATTTCATTATTGGATTAATATGCTAGTTTACAAACATGAATCATGGTAAGCCCTGCTTGTTTTATGCTATCTAAACTCTGTCTTGATATCTCTCTTTGATGTATTGATTGATTAGGTTAAGCCAAAGAGGTCTTGTTTCGATCTTACCCTTTGTATATGCTTATCAATTTGCCTCAAATTTCTTTGTAGTTTAATGAATGATGTTTAGGCATTCCCTCTTCATTTATTAATGCTCTTTGTCTCTTATATGTTTTCAAATCTTGAAAGTAGAATCACTAAAGTTAGATAAGTTGACTCCATTTTCTCCACTGGATTGTATATCTTGAATGTTTATTTGTTTCAAAGTATTGCTATTGAGTAAATGGTGTGCCCTACCTCATGACTAGTATCTTTTGCTTATCAATATTCAATATCTCTCTGTTCATAGGTATTTGACAAAGGATTCTTAACTTCCCTTTGCCCTACCTTGGTTCCCAAACTTAATGTCCACTTCACCTCATACATAAACTTTAAAGATCCATTAACTACACTAGATTTTCCCTGTGATGTACCCCGATTCATTATCGAGATATAAATGACTTCCTAGACTCCATAGCCCAATTTATTTGATAACCTCTCACTCCACCTATCCTACTTTACCATCTTACCCCAACCAAAACAAACAACAAACCTACACTTAACAACTAGCCTAAAATAAACCATCCAAAGCGAACAAGTTCACATCCTTCGCACAAAATAGAGAGAACCCTCTCTGAGCCCAGGAAGGCTAGGTCCTAGGACTCCAAAGACTAGTCTGATGTTACCCTATCATTTGGTTTACCAATATGCCAAATCACGGGACCCTAACATAATGGTGATCATGGTGGGATCGAGTACATAGTAGCCTAAGAAACTCCTGTAGACTCTTTTAACCCTCAGTTAAACTTTGAAATCCTGTGATTTGTAAACCACCTCATCACTATCACTAATACAATGGTGATCATGATGCAACCTCTGATGTCAGTGACAATCTAATAATCCCTTAGGACTTCAAAAACCTTCACCAAATCATAGAGAACTCAAGTTAATATCCAAAGAGTAGAATTTAGCTTTTTCACCATCCTAGCAAAATGATGATTCATATATAGGACACTTTTACAAACCTTAGGGCTACATATAAGAACTCAGAAAACCCCAAAACATTTCTAGATTGGCTTCTTGTCAGTATTGGTGGTGGACCATAGACACATATATTCAAAACAACTAAAAATATCCACCTGGCGACTCCACTTGCCTCCAGTAGGCCTTTCGACTTTACTAGGGTCCATAGAATCCTAAAGGATTGTGTCGATTCAACCCTGAGAAGCCTTGAATCCTAGTCACAGACTGTGTGATTTCAGCACAAAAAGAGGTAAACTTTTCAAAAAAGTTCAAAAACTTTCAAACTCTCTAAATTTTGAGTTTGAAATCTAGCTTCACGAAGAATCAATACCAAATCTCATATGGACCCGAACCCTCCCACTATAGTTTATGACCCAGAAAATATTTTGTGGCAGACATCTAAAACTAGAAACTTAACTACTAATAGGCCCATTCATAAATAAAAATCCATACCCAATCATCTTATAGCCTTTCAAGATCCCCAGTTTGACTTGCACCATACAAAAAACCTTTTCAGAACCAAGTCACAGAGTAGAATTGACCAAAATGATCTTGAGTCCATAAACTTGCAGCATATTCCTAGCGGAGAAGCTTCTCCTTCCACACCACCTGATTTCCAACATCTCCACCACTTTGGCTCTTTTCACCCCAAGTCTGCTCAGAATCATTTTGTTGGTCCAAGTACTTCTGCCACACCCATTCGCACCTCCATTGTGCAAACCAATCCATCTCATATCACAAATCCTCTGCTTGTAAATCCACCATTAGCTCCCATCACGCGGCAGTGTGCACTATGTGTACCCGGCCATTGGTACCATATACTGATGATTACAATCAGGGATACTTAAATGAGGGCAGAATCTACCATTTCCCAACATCATGTAGATAGAATGAATGATGCTTTTGACTACATGGAATTAGAAGAGGAAACCATGAATATGAGGATGTTTGCCCAAAGCCTAGGAGGAGAAGCTAAGAAATGGTTCAAAAGCCTAACTCCCAACAGCATACACGATCTCCCTTCCCTTTACCAAAATTTCATGAAAAAATGGGAGATTAAGAAAAACCCTCTTCAGATCCTCTCAGAATATAGCAATCTTAAAAGAAACACGGGGGAAAGTGTCCAAGACTATTGCACTAGGTTCAATAGTGTTTATAACGCACTACCACCAAACATGAAACCCCCACTAGGCCTAGCCTTAGCTAAATTCCTAGAAGGTTTTGACCCTGACATGGCCTATCAACTAAGAGAAAGAGAGCCCATAACCTTAGAAGACATGCAAAAGGGAGCTATAAGTGTAGAGGCCAACTTAATTGAAAATAGAGCTAGGCTAAGATCAGAAAAGAGGGTAACATACAAAGATGAAACCATGCACTCAACCTCTTCATCTAATTCCAAGATTGACAACCTAATTTGAACCATGGAAAGAATGATGGAGAGAATAAGCATAAACGAAAGGGAACTCCCTAGGGACAACCAACCAAATTCCCAAAACAGAAACCGGAATTAGAACTTTAGAAGAGACCCACTCCAAATTAGACAAAGGAAAAATGATCAACAAATCAGAACACCCTTCAAAGATAACTATGTTGATGAAGGGGAAAGAGATATTGAACAACTAGATGAAAATCATCTAAACCTAATAGGCTCTGATAGCGAGGGTGATGTTTTTCTCACAGAAGAAGAACAAGGTTTTTTCTCCTCGAACCAAGACGAAACAAGTTATGAAGATTCTGAAGACCACAAATTGGGCTTAGAAAATGCCATAATGGAAGTCCATAGAAAATATGATCTTAGGATTAAGAAAAACCAAGACAACTCCAAGAAAAGAAACTCATACATTGTTGCTAAGAAAACTCCCGAAAACATTCTTAAAAGAACAAAAAACAATAACAACACCATGGCTAAGAAAAATGATCCTATAAAAGACAAAACTAACCAACCAAGTGATAACACAAGCTGTCCTAATACCTCCATTAGTGGCCCTGAGAAAAATCTGTTGACCAAAGCCCCGAATCAGAATCAGAAAATTAAAAAATGTGGAGAAATTTATGACTGATAAAATTGATGTAAATATGTCAAAAACTCAAGTACCTTTCAATTTTGAAGGAGATATTACTAAAATCTAAATAACCATACCTGTCACTGAACTGGTAGCTCAGGATATGTACAAATCTCAACTTCTGAATGTTTTAAACATAGGAAATGGTACCAATACTCTGAATTTGATAGATGACAAACCACAGCTATTGTTTGGACCTGAAGTAGATGGAAAATTCCAAGAAGGACTTATTCCTCCATTCTATGTTAGCCTAAACATACACGACAAAATTCTGCATAATGCCATGCTAGACTCTGGTGCCTCTCACAACCTCACGCCAAAGGTAGTGACAGAAAGATTAGGCCTAGAAATAACTAGGCCCTACAAAGATATGTATTCCTTCAATTCAAGTAGAATTAAGTGCTTGGGCCTAATCAAGGATTTATGTTTCAATCTGACACAAATCCCTACTAAGAGCATGGTCATGGACATAGTAGTGGCTAACATTCCCCCCAAATATGGCATGCTTTTGTCCTGATCTTGGGGAGCCAAGCTTCTGGGGAACCTCCAACTTGACAAGTCTTATGCTACCATCCCAATTTTTAATCAAACAAGGAGACTCTACTGGGAATCTCACATGAATTATATGGTAAGTAGCCTATATAGACCCAACAACACCCCTATCTATTCCATCCATTCAGACTTGGACTCATTCATCTTGTATAATTAAAATGACCTTGATGAACAAGTGAATGAAGATCGCAAAGATCTAGGCACACTACAACAATCAGATCAACCCCTCTATGATGAGTTCGACAGCCAAAACTATCACGACCCTGAAACACCGCACAATGATAAAACTGAACTTGATTTTCTGCAAATTGAAAATGAAATGACAGAAAAAAATAAAATAATAATTAGAACATGAATCAGATTTATCAAAGGAAGGAAAAACCACGAAAACACAACTTCCTCCTTTTGCTAATCCAGAAGAAATGAAATACCCTCACAAAACACAAATCTTTGGGAATCTAGAGCAAGATAGTCTTATGTTTTTTTCTTACCTAGATACTTCATCATCCAAGAATTTTTCCCTTTTAGAAAAATTTTCAATTCCCACAAATATTGCTATAGATCCAAAAGAAATCTTTGCTAAAGCTCATATAGAGGAAGATATCATGGGTAAACTTAAGAAGCCTGAAATGATTAAGTTGTCTAAAATTTTATCACTACACACAAAACAAAGAAATACAAGACTGTGCAAAAAGTTTCAGAATGCTTGTGTGTGTAGGCAGGCTAGTCTAAAACCTTGTAACACAGGCATTGTTCTAAAAATCCCTCCTTTCAAAAAGAATCATGAAAACCTTGAGCAGTTGAGTTCACTTAGAAAGAAGGCAAAGGGACATAGGCTGTGTATAGACTTTAGGTACCAGGATCAACCCTTCCAAAAGAACAAATACCTTTTTACCAAAAAAGATCATGCTTTAAAAAGGGTAGGATTTTCTAACCAAATCTCATTGCATGATAATTTTTTAGGTTACCATCAAATGATACCACTCCAAATCAATCAACTCAAAGAATTTTTTGTTGGGAAAAATACTAAGAGGGGGGGGGGGTGAATCAGTATTTAGAGCTGACTAAAAACTTTTTAGTTTTTCTTTCTTAAAACCATACGCTAATTTACTGAATCCAACTCGCGTATACACGTGGATATCCTGTATGTCCAGAGATCTTATTATGCATTTAATTCTTTACTTAGATCATTGCATCATTCATTCATCAGATGTTTAGTAAGCGGTAAACATGTAGAGTAAACATGTGTTTAGTAATAATGAAAAAACCATCACACATAAGCAACACATGAACACGAAGATTAAGGTGGAAACCCAATTCGGGAGAAAACCACCACCGTTGTAAATCTTTGTCTTCAATATTTATTATAAAGAAAACTTCTTACAATTTTGTACTGGTGCAGACTCATACCAGCACGCAGGCACCTACATGCAGAAGGCTGAAACCTTCTCTCGTTCTCCAGCCACTACTGGAAGGGAGCTCCAACCCCCTCACTGAAGGCTTCGACCCTCAGCACCACCATGGACCATGTTTCATCAATTTTCATACTGGATCTAACAGCTTTCACACAACATACCATGTAGGCCACTTTTCATCATATTTTCAGACTGGACCCAATCCATACATCAAACTGAAACTTATAACTCCATCAACCAATCAACCAACAACTTGATCTTCAATCAACATAATCAGCAGCATATTCAGCATTCAAACAACCTAGAACTGTATGAATACATCATTGACAGATAGTAGTAAAACAGATCAGACATTTTATTCCATACACTTCGGCAAAACCCTAGATTCCATATGCACTTTTACTTCACTGAACCTGCGTATATATTCTCTTTCACAGAGACAAACCTGTGTATATGCACTTTTTCTGAAACAAACCTGTGTATATACGCACTTTTGCTAAGATGAACATGCGTATAGATCTGTAACTTTTCAAAACTATGCAGCTCTTCAGAACAGATAACACATATTTCACCCTCTACTTCAGCAAAGATTCACCAGATCACAGATCTAAACATTCCATAAACAGATCTAGAAAATACATAGTCATTTCAGATCTAGAGATCCCTTTTCTTCATTTTCTTCATAGGTACATTATTAATTCAGATCAATCAATACAATGTTACCCATTCCATGCAAAAATACTTCAGAGTGAATTATTCATTAAAACCCAGACTTCAGAATATATATGCAGATACAAACTCAACCCTGAACAGACATTGATTCAAATATTATACGCTACTTTGCTGAAGCACGTACATCGCGCCTCACGCATCAACCCGCATATACTTTTGTGTTTATTCTTCAAAAAACCCTAACTTCCATCTGCCTTTCATATGATGAAACCCGCATATATACATTCTTTGTTGAAACCAACTTCTTATATAGATATGAAAAATATAAACTTTGCGAAACAGAGACCAGGATCTATAAACTTGCAGTTTCTTCAATTTCTTCATAGGACTTGCGCTGATTCCAAATCATTTATTTTGTAGATCATCCTAGAGATTCATCATTTCTAGATCTAGAGATCTTGAACCTTCATCATATCCATAGGTGCATCATAGATTCAGATCTATCAGAGTTCAACCATGCAGATATCTCTTAAAGAGATTTATTTATTAACAACCCTTACACCTACACACTGTTGCACTATGATCTTCTTCTCCTTATATAGATTTAGCCTTTGTCAATACCATGAGTCAAAACCACTCAACTGCTGATGGTATTCCTAGACGGGATCAAATAGATAATCCAGTGCTCAATACAGTAGGCCAATACCATGGTAATGTCCCCTGGTTTTATAAATTTAGAGCGCAAATAGGCATATGCTAATTGGTACGTATTTTTCCGCGTACATACGCTACTTTTCCTTTACAAACCCACATATGATTTGTGTCATATCTTGTTCATCATTACTCTGGCACTTACTGGAATTCTTTTCTCTGTCACATCTGAACTAATCTGTAGCTACATCATCCTTACATATTAACACATAGGTTTATTTTCATAGGCAACTCATCAAGTAGGTTTCCATCAAGGAAAACTTCATCAAGTAGGTTGCCATCAAGGAAAACACATTGCATCATATTGCCAACATTTTTCAAGTTTCCTTGGGACAACTACAAGTTTAACTAAATACTTCCTGGGCTAGAGAGTGTTGGAGACACCTTCTGAAGAACGATGCCTTCAATTTTTAATTTCTTCACTATGGTATACATGGATGAATTCATCATTTGTTTTAAATATAATAGAGAATACCTTTCCTACTTAAGGAATATCTTTGACACAAATAGATTTGGGAAGCAAGGGTCAAAGAAGAAACACCAAGGAGAATGTGGATTTTTTGAAAACTCTTGGAATAATCCTTATACCATGTTGTCAAATAGAGGTAACTATGTTTTCTATTTACAAGAGCTGGATGGAAAAAAAATGCTAGGAGATCCTTTTAAAGACAGGATGCTCAAACACCATTGGTGTAAAAAACCTTGGCTTAATTTTTTCACTCATTGTACATACCATTGTGTGAAGAAAGCGCCACAAAGAGAAAAACACAAAAACATAGAAAAAAATAGAAAAGAGGGCAGATTCAAAAGAAGGTACAACCCCATACCCAAAAAATAGTGATTCTAAAAGCGTGCAAGCCTAAATGCCACTACTGGTGCAAAAGGAATGTATTGTTTAGTCATCTAGCCTAATCATGGCTGAACATGTTTTAAATTTATTGTTGATAAGTTAGTGAAAGAATGTTGGTCAAATCATTGAAGCTTGACTTGTCGAAGAAAATAGACTAGGAATGAATGATACTGGTTCCACATGCTCAAATTCCATTTCCTGAGGCATCACATTTCACAATAAAGGTTTTTGTGAAGTCTGGCATAGCTAAGACTGGTACTAGGCACATTGCCTCTTTAAGATGTTCAAAGGCATTAGTTGCTTCAGAAGTCCATGAAAATGCATCTTTATTCAATAATGTTGTTAGAGGTGCTGCTATTATCCCATAATTCTTAATAAACTTGCAATAATACCTGGTGGCAAGATTGGCAAGAAATCCTACTTAATTTGCTTTATGGTTTGGGGCTTTTCCATTCCTTAATGGCTTTAATTTTGTTAGAGTCTACCTTAGCATGGTGTGAGATACAATATGACCGGATCATTCTCAACACTCAAAAGCAGAATGTTTTGTATATATTATTATCGCAATAGTTTGAGCACCTTGTCAACATATTCAACATGATCCTTCCAAGACCTACTGTAGATTATTATATCATCAAAAAATACTAGCACAAATTTTCTAAGGAAGGGTTTGAAAATGGAATTCATCAACCCTTGAAATGTAGAAGGTGCATTGGTAAGGCCAAAAGGCATGACCAAAAATTCATAATGACCCTCATGAGTTCAAAATGTTGTTTTTGGAATATCTTCGGTCTTCATTCTAATTTGATGATATCTTGAACGAAGATCCAACTTGGTAAAATAAATTTCTCCGTGTAATTCATCCAATAATTCATCAATCATAGGAATGGGAAATTTATCTTTAATGGTGAGCTTATTGAGCTCCCTATAATCCGGACACATTCGCCATGATCCATCCTTCTTGTGTACCAATACTACAGGAGCAGAGAAAGAACTTTGACAAGGTTGAATTATCCCGCCTCTAACATTTCTGCAATCATACGTTCAATTTCACTCTTTTGGAAGTAAGGATATCTATAAGGCCTGATGTTTGGAGGAAAAATTCCTGGAATCAAATGAATAGCATGATCATGATCACGAATAGGTGGGAGTCCTTTGGGAGTTTCAAACACCTTGGAATGATTGCCCAAGACTTGTTGGAGATCTGCAGAAATAGATGATTTTGATGTTGGAACTTCTAGTGAGCATAATTGTGCAATTACGCCTCGTTGTTCTTTCTTTAGAAGCTTTGTCATGCCATTAGAGCTTATTATCCTTCCTGGCTTCCCTTCAATACCCCGTAGTTCGACTTCCTTTCCTTCTGAAAAGAATTTCAAGAAAAGTTCTTGAAAACTAAAAGCTACCGTCCCCAAAGATTGTAACCATTGTACTCCTAGTACAACATCAGCACCTCCCATAGGAATGGAAAGCATTGGACTATTCAATACATATTCCCCCATGTTTAGCTTGATATTATGGCATTTTCCAGAGCAATTTATAGTTCCTCCATTTGCAACCATCACTTGACATTCTGGTGCTGGGTATAGGAAACAATTCAATTCCTTGGCTACCTTACAATGAATAAAGTTATGGGTGCTACCTGAATCAATCAACACTATTACCTTTTTCTTCTTGATATGTCCTTCTATCTTGAGAGTTTTAGGAGTGGTAATTCCTGCCAATGCATTACACGATATGGTTAGACTCATTTCTTCCTCTTCTTGGGTTGGTTCCTGGTGTATATCCTCTTCTTGTTCATTTTCTTCTTCCTCTTCACAATCTATGTAAAATAATTTCTTCTCAGCACACTTATGACCTTTAGTGTATTTTCTATCACAACTGTAGCAAAGCCCTTTTTCTCTTTTTTCTTCCAATTGTTGTGGTGTCAACCTTGTGGGTTGTGGAAATCTAGGAGTAGCAACACTTCCATCTTTATAGAAGTGAGTGGTAGGCTTCCTTGTCGCCATAATTTTACATTCAATTTTTCTTGCCAACCTGAATGCCTTCTCCAATGAATCAGGTTCCAAAACATGAACTTCATGTTGGATGTTATCCTTTAAAGTACCTATGAAGAAATCAATCATGTGTTCCTCTGGAATATCGGTTACCCTTATATTCAATTTTTGGAAGTCCTCAATGTGCTCCCCCATTAAACCCTTTTGTTTGAGATTTATCAATTGGCTAAAGAAGGTGTTGCTCTTTGTATCGTCATAATGTGCTATCATTTCCTCCGTAAAAATTGACCAAGTGACAATTTTTTTATGGGAGCAAATCCATCGATACGATACAAATGTATTTTTTTTCTAAATGTAAAGTTGCAATGCATACCTTTTGTGTGTTTTTTACATTATGGAGATCAAAATATTTCTCCATCTGTAGTATCCATGTTACAGGATCCTTTCCATCAAACTTCCTCATATCCAATTTTGGAATATGGTGGTTCTTCCCGCCAACATTAAAGTTTATGAAGTCACAATTAACATTTATTTTGTTCTCATCATGAGTTTCCTCTACTATATTTTCACCATTAGGAAACATTTCTTGTATCAAATTTGTCAAACCTTCCATGTCTGCCTTTAAATCATTCTCCATGTTTTCCATATTGTCTTTCATTTTTTCATCGATCTTAGTTTCCATGTTATCCATCTTAGATTCCATGCCAGCTTCCATTCCATCTATCTTAGATTCCATGCGTTTATTTAAACCATCCATATTATTCTCCAAACCATCCATCTTCGCTTCCACGCCTTTCCTCAAAACTTCCATTTCATTTTTTGTTTGTCTTTGCGAGAGCGAAATTTGGTGCACTTGCTCTTGTAATTTTGATAGATCATGTTGCAATTCTTCATCTTCATGAGTCATAGTACAGCCTTCTGAAGGCTTAATGGGTGCTGAATTATTTTTATGGGGCATTTTTTAGAACCCAATACTGATATCTATTCTACAATATGCCCTTGGAATCAATTCAAATTGGTTCTTCAAACAAGACTTATGCCATTCGGAAAAAAAAAAATACACACCTTTTTCTGGATTTTGAAGAGCTCAATATTGAAATTGGATTATCTCTGTGATTGAGGCTCTTCAATATCTAAAATTTGGCACTGAGGTAGCCTTCTGAATTTTCTTTCGAATGCCACAGGTCTAACTTAATTTGGATTCTCCAAGGCAAAGTTATGTCCAATCTCCCACAATGACCTAATTATGGACTGGTTTAGTAGATTGAACTTGTACGACTTGCCATGTGTCATTGTTTAGTCTTTTAGCTCTGAAATTGATTCCAAAGAAACTAAAATCCGTGTTCTTGCGACCACTTTTTATGGCACTCCAATCCCATGCTCAGAGAAAGAGTTATGAATATTTTCACATGATCACCTCTTTGAGATGAAATTCAGGAGCCTGAAAAATCACTACCTTCCTGTTGAAGCCCCGAAAATCGGGTCTTACAACAAGGGGGATACCCACCCGGTCCGAACCTTGGTTAGCATCTCCTTTTCCGTTTCGTGTAGTGGGTCCGAATGGGGATAATGGGACCAGTTTCCCAATATGTGTGTGTGTGTTGAGAATTGATATTTCTTTTCTAAAAAGTCCTAAGTGAAATGCTTTTATTCTATTTCTAATCTAATAACATGCAAATTGTATTTTAATTAAACATAAATATATAATTCTAAACTAACCCGAGAAGTAATATTTCTATTATGTGATATAAAATGATTTCAAATAACAATTGGTAATAAATATCATTCAACTGTTATAAGAAAAGAATTCAATAAAGATAAACCACTTCGTATAAAAAGTTAGATGAAACAGTTGTGAAAAACATATCACATAATAAGCTATTCATACATTAAGCACAAATAAATAGCTATCACCATACAAAAGTGCCAAATGATAACTCAAGCATTCAAGAATCAATATACAAATAAATAAACATAAATATCACTTTAACAAAAAGGCAGAAATAGTTAAGAGATAAAAGTACCATTTATAACTAGTTCTACTCATGAGCTTCAAGCAATAATGACTTATCTCTTCTTAACCCAACATCCACTAAGAGTACAAAAGTGCAACATCAGTAGTAGATATTAAACGCAGATATCAATAAATCATGTTCCATCCATTCATCAAAACCTCCTCCGAGGGTGCAAAAGTGCATGTTCTGAGGACAAGTTTTTGACAAATTTCAAGACCCTTCTCTAAATACATGAGAAGGGTTTAAATACTACTAACTAAATCTAAAAATAATTAATTACAAAAATGTAGGATACGGTTTAAATGACCCTCCTCTTTTCAGGCAAAAATAAAGCAAAACTAGTACTAAATCTAAAATTAAAATTTAACAACTAACTAATTGTGAATCTGTTCTTTGAAATTGCAAGCATTCAGCATTGATATGAGAAGAATAGGCTGGCCGACTTCAGACTTTAAATTTCCTATGAAAACGGAATCGACGAGAGCTGGTGCCATCTTCTCGGCAGAATTAATGATACACTTGAGATTCATACACTGGCTGTATGATTTTACTAGACATGTCCAATAAGAATCCCAATTTAACTTTGTTAATCCTTTAATCAATTCTGCATTTTTTTGGGTTTTCTGTTTCCAGTCTATCTGCAGTTGCTGTGCTTTTGGTAGGTACCCTGGAGTAGTTTCAGAGATCAGATTTTCCTTGTGTAAATTTTCATTTATACAATCAATAATATTGCTGGCTGTTGTGGTTGCTTCTTCTGTCGCTTGCTCTGCCTTCTTGATCTGTGCATCCCAATTATTTAAAAGTATTTCTTTGTGATTTTCATTGATTACATGTGCACCTGATCTTTTCCCCTCCTCTGTTTCTCGCCAAGACAAATAGTCAGTAACTCTTTTTTCAGTTAAATCATAATCATGCCGTAAGTCTACGACATGATTAGTGATTTTATCACTTTCTTCACAATAAGAGTTCCATTCTGATATTCTTTGGCATAATATTTCTTGTTGTTGTAGTAGTTGGTCATTTAAGGAAATAGACTCTGTGATAAATTCTATGAGCTTGGGATCATATTTGTGCATTTCTTTCATAATTTGTAGTTGTTTCTCTTTTTCGGCCAAACTGTTCTGATATCCAATCTGCATTTGTTTAAAATCTTGTTGTAATTTTTCAAGTTGTTTCTGAGCTTCACTGTTAGCATTGGCTTCTTGCAGCTGTTGTTGCAAGACCTGTACCTGATCTTCTTTCTCATTCAATAATTGTCGTACCTCAGATGCTTTGTCAATGGCTGCAGAGGCATAAGCTCCTGTGATCTGAGATAATTTAGTGAGATTTTCAGTTGGATCAGTAGTAGGATCTTTCCATAGAACATCTAGGTGTTCTACATCATGAGAAGGCACATTCTCTAATTTCCTTTTCTTTCTTTGTTTTCTTACCACTGCCTTGTGTTGTGGACTATAGAACACATCAAGAGGAGGAATTTACTCTATCTTAAGCATGAGTTCAGAAGACGGGGTTATAGGAATATGTTCTATTTCTGAGACATTAGTAGTTACTCCTGTGACTATATTTATTGTTGTATGTACATTGCTCACAGGTGTCTGTGTATTTTGTGCTTCAATATTAATCAAATCATTGAATGTTTCCCATTCCTTATCCAATTCAGTTCTGACTGATGATTTCTGTACAATGAGAGGGGGAATATTTAACTGTGGAGAAGTTGAAATCTGTTGCTGTGAGAGTTCTTTAGACTGGACAATATCTTTTACTGACCCTTCACTCTTAGAGTGTTCATAGGTTTCTCTTCCAGAATTTTACTTATACCTGTTTGTATCTGAACTTCTACTAAGACTGACACTAGGATTTGGTTCCCTTACGGGTTCCAAGTGCAATTTATCCAAAGGGATAGTAGTTAACCTCCTTTCTCTATATATTTTGAATTCTTGAAACTCTACTGGAGGAAAACATATTTGAGCCGAATGTAGAATTTCTTTAAGTGTGCCTTTTTCTTGGAACATGTCATCAAACAAATCTTCTTCTTTAGAAAACACTCTTATCTTGACTGCAGTAGTGAAATTTTTAACAATATCATATGGATCGAATGGTCTTCTTGGAAACTTGAACAAATGTAAACATGTAATATTGTTTACTTCTTTAAATGCATGACCAACATCAAATAATGAAAAGGCCCCACAGGCCACAGGAAATTGAGGCCAGATAGCCTGCTTCTTGTCTTTCAACTCTTTAGTCAAACCTCCTTCTCTGCAGGTTTGATAAGCAATTTCTCAGGCGATGAGTTTATCAGGAACATACAATGGTAAAACATGAGGGGAAGCAAAACTTCCAAAAACCCTAACATATGTAAAAAATTCCTCTCCAAACCATCTCGCAACAGGTAGGATGTCTACCTCTGCTTCAGGAGAAAACCTTGGAGCATCTTTATCATACAATATTCTATACAGGGGCAACATGATGCCATGGAAAATCTTGTAAAAATAGGAAATGAACTCTTAATCCCACAATTATTTATGATAAACATGAATGGGTAGGGGATCTTGAGTTGTCCATTGCCAACCCATTAACGGAAACTTAGAAACATAACAGATTGAATCCATCACATAAGCAGATAAATAAAAAGGAGGATAAATCCTCTGAGAAACAGTTCTCTTAGACCGATAATTCAAAATAGTCGTGGCTAAGTTGTCAGATAATATCTTAGCCCAATCCACAATAGTAGCATTAACAGCAGTATTCAATAACGGTAGCCATTCAGACGAAAACTTATTAATGTCAGGCTTTCAAAAATCCTACAAAGCATAGCAGCAGCAAAGCAATATGGAGAAGTGAGAGAACCAGTACTATACATACTATGTTTATCTTTCTTCAGTGGTTCATCTCTCCTGGACCAGTCCTTGGTGCATTCTGCCAGGTTTTCATTTTCTTTGGCAAACTTCTCCATGAACTATTTGTTATAAGTTGCATATGGCTCCGGAAAATGATACATGAGCCTCAAATCTTGTGGAGTGAATGAGCCAATGAGCTCTTGACCCTGAGTCTTAAATTGTCTTTTCATAATATCAGTGTTATCCAGCACCCATTTAACCATGTCCGTGTATGGAAGAATTCTAGGTCTTGCTGCTATCCGGTGTAAGAATGAACAAGCTAGCTCTGTAAGAGATGCTTCAGAAGACTCATGTGATCCTGCAGTAGCCGTAACCTCCATTACTCTGGGGTTCTCTTCTTCAAGTATATTATACATGCCCTCCCAAGTAGTGATACCAGCGTCTTTGTTACAGGCGGTGTCTGTGTATAAGGGCGTCATCTCTTTATCTTCAGAACTTGGAGCCTTGTCTTTCTTTCCCATTTTACTCTGAATACTTCTTTGTATAGTTCTCAGTTCTTCGCCCCTGCAGTTTATGAATTAAGTGAGAATAATGACATGAAAAAGGTGACGGGAAGGTTTTAAATGCTGAAGACGTATAAAATATACCACCTTACGTGAAATAACCCTTTGATCAGAACGAAACCATTTTTCATTAATGAATGACAACCAATTCATTAATTTAACATTAAAGCGCATAACGGGGTCTTGATTTATGGAGAAATCTTTTTCGTACAATGAGCCTTAAGGATCTGCGATAATGCGATCTGCGATTTGCTTCGCAATATCGCAAAATCGCAATATCGCAGATCGCAATCTCGTGAAATTGTAATAGCGCAATATTGTAACATCGCGAAATCGCTATATCGCAATATCGCAAAATCGCAAGACATAACATATGACAAACATCCATTAACATATTTTCTGCGAAATGTGATTTGCGATTTATTGCGCATCGGCGATTTGCGGTTTTTTAGCATAAGATATGACATTCTAAGCATGTGATGCGATGAATGTTCTTATAGTGCGTAGTTTCGCATCACGATCTCGCAATTTTTTGTGTTCCGCTTATAAAGAGGCATTCATTACCTTTTTGCGACGCGATATTCCTTAAAGAGTGATTTTATTCTATGCTATCGTAAAACTTAAGTTTTTTAGATTTTTCAAGGAATATTTTCCTAAGTTTATGATAGTAAGTTTTATTGAAGAAAGGAAAAACAAGTTCTAAAAAGAAAATATTTTTTTTAATTTTTTGAATAAGGGTCCCCATTTATTTAGTATTAGTGATAATACTAAATAAAAAGGGGGGGTTGTTGCTGGCCACAACAATTGGCGATTCACTCAGAAGAACCAATTATCTCTGCTTTTCTTTTGAATTTTCTAAACTTTCAAAATAGAAAATTTTCCAGAAAATCAAAATTTATTATAGAAAGACAAAGTACGTTATGCTTTTATCTATCAATGATATTTCGTTTCTTCTATACTCAACTTTGAATATTTACTTCCTCAAGCTAGTCCTTGTATCTATATCAGTCATTACTTAGTTTATAAAGATAAAAACAAAGGATTCTCTGTAAATCAGTTTTAAATATGCTCATTTGTCGTAGGTAGAACCATTGCTGCCAGCAAGCGTTTATAGCTTCGACACGGTTACCTGTTACCCAGCAATGATCCTGTATCCTACTTAGAGAAATATACAATTTTCAAAGAGAAATCCATATCCACACTTATTGCTTTCATTTTTCTTTTTTATCCTTAAAGAACAATGTCTTGGTTTGGTAGCCAATTTATGACAGTGCCATTCACTTGATTTATAACTTTGCTGAACAAGCTGGCTCGTGATGAGACCCCTTGCCTTTCGATTGCAACAATCTTGAGTCATTGCCTTGTTGTGGTATGCAGTATTGGCAAAGTCAGCAAGCTATAATATCTATGATCATGATAAGTCGGCTCGTGATGATACCTCTTACTCTTTAAGTTAAAGTGCATTATTGGATTATTCCCTGATCATTGTAATTTTCTAGGTAGGGAGGAAGTCATTGTTTCCTTAAGATAGCTCTGGACGATAATAATAGAGTTTTTTGCAAAGGAATTTTCTACAGAGAATCTTCATTTTGTTATTGATACCTTTCATTAGACTGATATAAAACAATTTCTTACTAAAGGTTTCTTTTTATCAAAATTTTCAAAGTTGAAACTAGTATCATTTCTAGGTTTAAGGCTTTTAACTATATCTTTAAATAATAATGATCAATTTTCTAAAAGAATTCTATTTATATAAGTGAAAAAACAAAATCTAAAAGAGAATTTGTGTCTTTTTCGTGAATTTCAAATGTAACCATTAACAATTGGTTTTATTATGGAAAATAATAAAAACTAATATACAAAATAGAAGAATGATCTTCTATGGAAAATATTTTTTGAGGATCTGTCCATTAACAGGTAAAGACTCTCTTTTTCCTGTTAAATCCTACCTTAACATAAAAGTGATGGACTATGATCTGCTATTTGGAAAGGACTTTTCTACAAAGAATCTTCATTTTTTAATGATACTTTTCATCACACTGATATAAAACAATTTCTCACTAAAGGTTGTTTTTTAATCAAAATTTTCAAAGTTGAAACTAGTATCATTTCTAGGTTTGAAGCTTTTAACTATATCTTTTAATAATAATGATCAATTTTCTAAAAGAATTCTATTTATATAAGTGAAAAAAAAAATCTAAAAGAGAATTTTTATCTTTTTCGTGAATTCCAAATGTAACCATTAACAACTGGTTTTATTATGAAAAATAATAAAAACTCATGTACAAAATAGAAGAATAATATTCTATGGAAAATATTTTTTGAGGATCTGTCCATTAACAGGTAAATACTCTCTTTTCCCTGTTAAATCCTGTAACATAAAAGTAGATGGACCTACGATCTCTGCAATTTGGAAAGGACCAAGCCACATTCGTTGAAATTTCATATGTTTTCCTTTTTCGTCATGAGCCTTGTCCCATTTTAAAACAAGATCTCCTACCTGAAAGTCCTTTCTAGATACCATGTTTGAATCAAAAGAAGCTTTAACTAATGCTTGGTGACGAGCATGAGTTATTGTGGCCTTTTCTCGTTGTTCCTCTAGCTTAATTATTTCCACCTGCCTTAGTTGTAAGGAAGAAGTTGGTGCTTCATCAATATATTGAACTAAGGCCAAAGAAGGGATTGCTAGATGAGTTGGAAGAACCACTTCTTTCCCATAAAATAAATTAAAGGGAGAAGTGCCAATGGAAGTTTTTTGTGTTATCCAATCCGCCCATAAAGCATATATTAAAGACTTATGCCAATTTTTATGATTTTGATCAATGGTTCACTTAATAATTCAGATTAAGTTTTTATTTGTGGATTCAGATAACCCATTTCCCTGTGGATAATAATTGGCAGAGTATTTAAGTTTGAAACCTCTCTTAAGTGCAAATTCAGTCATAGCATTACCAGAAAAATATGATGCATTATGAAACATTAAAGCAGAAGGTAAACCAAACCTGGTGATTATGAACTGATCTATGAACTCGATGATATGCTCGGCATTAGCAGTCTTGAGAGGGAGTGCTTCTACCCATTTCGTAAAATAATGAGTTGCTGTAATGATATACCTATGTTGCTTAGAAGAGTGAGGAACGATCTCACCTATTATTTTCAATCCCCATTGATCAAAAGGCTGCTCAATGTTGACTGGTTGTAATGGTAATGATGGTTTATTTTGTCTTCCAGCAGTGGTTTGACAAATTTGACATTTCCTTACGTAGCTATGTGAATCTTTGAAAAATGTGGGCCAGTAATATCCTGCGCGAAGAATTTTATGTGCAGTAGCATCTCCGACATAATGTCCACCTGCTGGTCCATCGTGAAGTTCCTGTAAGACTTTTTCAGCTTCAGATTTCTCCAGACATATAAGAAGAACAGAATCATAATTCATTCTAAAAAGAACATCATTCACAAGCTGAAATTGCTTAGCCTTCAACCTTATACCTCTTTTCTTGGTGTGATCAAGATTTGGAGGAGCATAACCATTTTTTAGATAAAAAATGATATTAACATATAATGATTCAACATCATTTAGGCTTAGCTCATACATTTGTATCTCTTCATATGGTTTTTCAGAAATAAGCGATGCTCCAGCTAGTATTTTGCAAAAACCTTGACCTCTTACAATATTTGCTGGTTTGATTTCTACATCATATTCTTGTAAGGCTGTGATCCAATTGGCTCTTTTCTCACCCACATCTTTCTGAACTAAAATATTTCTTGCTGCTGGAAACGACACTATGATTTTTGTATGGGTTTTAAGTAGAAAAGGTCTGAAATATTTAATTTCTTTGAAAACAGCATAAGCTTGTTTCTCCACATCTGAATAATTCAGCTCAGCCCCCTGTAAATTTGAACTGAAAAAATCAATTGGGGCTTCTGCCTTGTCTTGATTTACCTGAGTGAGTATTGCAGCATATGATTTATCAGAGGCAAATGTATACAAAATAAAAGGATCTAAAAAATTTGGAGTTGCTAAGGATGGAGCATTAACAATTGCTTGTTTGATCAGATTGAATGCCTCATATTCGTTTTGGCCCCACTTGAAGTTTGAATTCTTTTTAATCATTGCTTGTAAAGGAGATACAATTCTTGAAAAATCTGGCACAAATCTCTTTACAAAATTAATCTTTCCAAGGAAAGATTGCATGGCTTTCTTGTTGTGAGGTAAGGGTATTTCAGAAATCTCCTTGATTTTATCAGGATCAATATGAATTCCAGATTTTGACACTATGAATCCAAGAAGTTTTCGCTCGCTTAATGCAAAAAAGGAATTTTTTGGGTTAAGTGAAATTCCATACCTTTGACAACATTGGAAGATCCATTTTAAGTCTTTAAGATGATTGCTTCATTTCTTGGAATATACAGTTATATCATCCAAGTAAATTACCACTGATTTGTTAACTAATCCCTTGAAAGCGATGTCCATTTCTCTCTGAAATGTGGCACCAGCGTTGATCAGACCAAAATGAATCTTTTGATATGCATAAGTGCCCCATTTAGTTTTGAATGTAGTTTTTAATTGATCATCAGGATGGACCAACACTTGGTTGTAACCAGAGAAACCATCTAAGAAAGACATTAATTCTGATCCTGCAACTGCCTGCAATATTTGCTCCATAGGAGGCAAAGGAAAATTATCTTTTGGCAAGCTTTGTTAAGGTTTCGAAAGTCAATGCAAATTATAATGTCTCTGTTCTTCTTTCTAACAGGAACCATATTGGAAACCCATTTAGAATGTCGAATGGGAAAAATAATCTTGGCTTTCAATAACTTATTGAGTTCAGATTTGATTTTATTTTCTATATTGGGATGGATCTTTCTTAGATTTTGTTGGATAGGTTTTTCGTCATTTATCATTGGGATTGTATGTTGGATGATAGAAGTGTCATAAGTTTTGAGTTCATCGTAGTTCCAAGAAAAGAAACTTTTGTATTGTTTCAAAAGATGAACATACGCTAATTTTTCTTCAGGAGCTAGACCGAGGCCTAGGTTGATATTCTGTGGTTTGGTACCAGTTCCTAGATTTACTAATTCATAATTCAAAGTTGAACTTTGTAGTTTTGAATTGGTATATCTTTTGAATCGATCTTTAAAATCATAAAGGTATTCTAACTTGACTACTGATTTTGGCATAGCATTATTAGTGCTATCTTGTTGCGATTGTCTGTCATGTTGGTCATCATCAATTATCTAATTAGTGTAAGATCCTTCAGATGTGAGGAAACTTACAATATCAGGATCATCATTGAAAATCCTCCAATGGGTAATGTTATCAGGAATAGAAGTTCTAAAGATTAATTCGATTGAAAATCGATCAGGGCTATAGTCTTCTGCAAGGATGAGCTTATAGGCCACATTGGCTAGGAGGTCCACACTAGCATTTTGGATTCTGGGAATTGATGAAATATTAAATGCTATAAAGTGTTCAGTCAGATCTTGAACTAAAGATTGATAATGCTTCAAATGACCTGATAAACAATGTATAGTATTACGTACCTGTTTGATTAAAATTTCAGAATCTCCGAAACTTGTAAATATTTGATGTCTAATATGATTGCCTTGTATAATCCTTGGGCTAAAGCCTCGTATTCTGCGGTATTATTGGTGCAATTGAACTCGATTCTACAAGTTAGCATAATTTTGTTTCCCTCTGGACTAACCAACATGCATCCTACTCCTGCTCCTTCATTAGACTTAGAACCATCAAAAAATAACTTCCAAAATAAAGATTTATTTATAGGAGTATCTACAAAATTAATGCATTTAGAACTATCTGTTTGAGAAAAATTTTATACTTGAGATAAAATAAAATGTTCTAAATAAGGTGAAGTATGAGCATTGAAATTTTCTAAGAAAGAATCAACTGAATAGTTGCCAATGATATTATTGTTGTATGCAACCGGTTCATTTTCTCCTTCCAATTCTGTTACTATATATTTTTGATGTTTTTCTCGCTCAACCTTTATCTGATTTGGTTTACCATTGTAAGGAAGCCACATGTGCGACCAATCATTTGCGAAGTATCCATGAAGTTTTTCTGACCAATCTCTGCTAAGAATTAAGCCATAAAATTATGGAATATCTGCAACTAAAATATCAATAACTTGACATACCTTTGAATTAGATGATAGCCTTATGGTAACCTGATTTAATTCGCCAATCACTTCAACTTGCGATCGATCTAGCTGGACAATGCGCACAACAAAATTTTGTGGTTGAATATTCAACTTTGCACATACTGATTTTGGTAGAATATTAGATGAAGCTCCAGAATCCGCTAAACAATTATGCAAATTTTTATTGAAAACTTCATAAGTAAGAAGAAATGGAGGAGAATGAGATCTCTACCATCCTCCAATTAAAGTGATATTTTCCAGATCAACTTTGCTAATCCCATTAGTTGGAGGTCTTCCCATCTCGTTGGAAGCTTGAGAGATTACAGGATCGGGAAAAGGTTTTTCTGGTACAACATGTAATTCTTTCAAAAGTACCTTTTGCTGGTGTTTTAACTTGCTCAATTCATAAAAAGTGATGTTAGCCTTAGTCTTCTTCATATCTTCTATGATATTATACTCCATTTCATCCGAAACAATCAATGTTTTTGATGGAGTTGGCGAATCTATTTGGACTGGGCTGGTTTGAGTTGATTTTGATGTTGTTTTCTTGGATGCAACTTTATCCTTAGTCATTGAGCTTGCGCTCTTTAGCTTAGGAGTAGGTTGAGGAGGATCAAGTTGACTTCTACTTCGAATGCTAACCGGGGATGCTTCTTGATCTTCCTCATCTAGGAGGATGAAATCACACATACCTTGTACTTCTACAACTTCTTCTTCATCGGTAGTTTCTTCAGTAGCAGTTTCCTCTTCTTCTTCTTCTGATTCAGCATTAGTAATAGCATTCGGTGGCTTTGGATCAGTTGAAGGGTTTCTTCTAAAAGGTTTGAAATATTTTTTAGAATATTTTTCTGCCACTTGTTTCTTAATGTCAACCATTTCGTTGGACAGGGTTTTCAAAACTTTATGCAATCCTTCTAAATCAAATGGATCTTTCGGTTGTTTTTTCTTGGGATCTTCCTTAAAATTAACCTTCTTGGAATTTTGTTCTTCTATCGCGTTTTTCTTTTCTAAAGCAATGATACATTTCTCTACTGCTATTGCTTCCTTCATATTGTCTGCTAAAGTTGTTTTATTAGCCCTATCAACGAATATTGCTATGTTTGATGGTAAAGCTGAGATATACCATTCACTTCGCACTTCTTCACTAGGCTTGGAAGCAGTAGGAATTTTATTTAACAATTTATTGAAACGTGAATTAAAATCCTTGATAGGCTCTTTTGACTCAGCTCTAAGATTAGACAAATCATTGATCAACGTCGTTGTAGACCTGTCATCACCAAACTTAGTCAAAAATTGATCTTGGAAAATATCCCAACTAGTGATAGATCCAGATGGTAATGAGAAATACCATGATCCGGCTACTCCTTGTAGAGTATAGGGAAAAAGTTGGACAACAACATCTTCATTAATAACTCCATTAAGATTTATGGATAACATAAAGTTATTTATATGTTCTTCTACTAGCATGCCTGCTTCAGGATTAAACTTAGGCAGCCATTTTTCAGGATGGGCTGGTAATTGACTCAAGGGTGCAGGCATTAAGACTACCCCTGGATTATTCCATGGCATTTGGGCCATCACTGCACTACTAATAGAGGAAAGTGCAGAAGATGATACCTGCGATTGGGAAGATGAGGATATTATGACTCCAGATGTTTGAGAGGGAGATTTGGAAGTTCTAGTAGACTGACGGAAAATAGTCTGAAGTGGAGGGGTGGATGGTTGACTTCACGGTGAAGAGTTTGAGATGGATGATGATGATGAAAGAGTCTCACTATCAGACCCTTTAGGTGATTTCCTTGCCCTCTTCCTTATAGGTAGAGGTAACTCAGTTGGTTGAATGCCAAGCTTCTCGCTCTGTAATTTGGTAAGAGGATGAGCAGGATTATATTGCGAAGTCACACTGCCTTGAGATTTATCAGATCTTTTAGGTGATATTGAGAATCGCTGAAGTTTATGAATCAAAGATTCAACTTTAGGGGGTTCAATAGTAGATTATTCTGAAAATTCAAGGTTTGTGGCAGTGGCTATTGTTCTTTCAACTTCTGGCTCTAGATTTAAAAATTATATGTGCGATGGAGAAGTCGGGGAAGATGGTGAGGGCGATTTACTCTCAGAATGGTATTTAGATTTTGACTTACTTGCCATTCATAGTTCGAGGCCCTCCTTCTAGCGCCAAATATGTTGAAGCCCCGAAAATCAAGTCTACAACAAGGGGGATACCCACCCGGTCTGGACCTTGGTTAGCAGCTCTTTTTCCATTTGGTGTAGTGGGTCCGACTGAGGATAATGGGACCAGTTTCCCAATATGTGTGTGTGTGTGTTGAGAATTGATATTTCCTTTTTAAGAAAGTTCCTAAGTGAAATGCTTTGATTCTAATTCTAATCTAATAGCATGTAACTTGTAATCTAATTAAATAGAAATATCTAATTCTAAACTAAACCTGGGATATAATCTTTTCTTTATGCGATCTAAAATGATTTTAAATAGCAATTGGTAATAAATATCATTCAACTATTATAAGAAAAGAATTCAATAAATATAAACCACTTCGTATAAAAATTTAGACGAAACAGTTGTGAAAAATATATCGCATAATAAGCCATTCATACATTAAGCATAAACAAGTGGCTATCACCGCACCAAAGTTCCAAATGATAACTCAAAGATTCAAGCGTTAATACATAAACAACTGAACATAAATATCACTTTAACACAAAGGCAGAAATAGTTAAGAGATAAAAGTACCATTTATAACTAGTTCTACTCATGAGCTTCAAGCAATAATGACCTATCTCTTCTTAATCCAACATCCACTAAGAGTACAGAAGTGCAACATAATTAGCTGATATTAAACGCAGATATCAATAAATCGTGTTCCATTCATTCATCAAAACCTCCTCTGAGGGTGCAGAAGTGCATGTTCTAAGGACAAGTTTTTGAAAAATTTCAGGACCCTTATCTAAATGCATGAGAAGGGTTTAAATACTACTAACTAAATCTAAAAATAATTTATTACAAAAATATAGGATACGGTTTAAATGACCATCCTATTTTTAGGCAAAAAATAGAGCAAAACTAGTACTAAATCTAAAATTAAAATTTAACAACTAACTAACTATGAATGTGTTCTTTGGAATTGCAAGCGTTCAACATTGATCTGAGAAGAATAGGCTGGCCGACTTCAGATTTCAACTGTCTCGTGAAGATGGAATTGGCAAGAGATGGTGTTATATTTTTGACAGAATTGATGATATGCTCGAGAGTCATGCATTGGCTGTGTGGTTTTACCATACATGCCTAGTAAGAATTCCAATTTAACTTTGTTAATCCTTTAATCAATTTTTCCTTCTCTTTGGCTTTCTTTTTCCATTCTGTTTGCAGTAGCTGTGCTTTTGATAGGTATCCTAGATTAGTTTCAGAGATCATATTTTCTTTGTGTAAATTTTCATTTATACAATCAATAATACTGCTAGCTGTTGTGGCTGCTTCTTCTGCCACTTGCTCTGCCTTCCTGATATGTTCATCCAAATTATTAAAAAGTATTTCTTTGTGATTTTCATTGATTGTAGGTGCACCTGCTCTTTTCCCTTCTTCTGTATTTTTCCAAGCCAAATATTCATTAACTCTTTTTTCAGTTAAATCATAATCATGTCATAAATCTACGACATGATTAGTGATTTTATCACTTTATTCACAATAAGAGTTCCATTCTAATATTCTTTGGAATAATATTTCTTGTTGTTGCATTAGTTGGTCATTCAAGGAAATAGACTCTGTGATAAATTATGCGAGCTTGGGATCATTTTTGTGCATTTATTGCATAACCTTTAGCTGTTTCTCTTTTTCGGCCAAACTGTTCTGATATCCGATCTGCATTTGTTGAAAATATTGCCGTAATTTTTCAAGTTGTTTCTGAGCTTCACTGTTAGCATTGGCTTCTTGCAGCTGTTGTTGCAAGACCTGTATCTGATCTTCTTTCTCATTCAATAATTGTCGTACCTCAGATGCTTTGTCAATGGATGCAGAGGCATAAGCTCCTGTGATCTGAGATAATTTAGTGAGATTTTTAGTTGGATCAGTAGTAGGATCTTTCCATAGAACATCTAGGTGTTCTGCATAATGAGAAGGCACATTCTCTAATTTCCTTTTCTTTCTTTATTTTTCTTACCATTGCCTTGGGTTGTCGACTATAGAACACATCAAGAGGAGGAATTTCCTCTATCTTAAGCATGAGTTTAGAAGATGGGGTTATAGGAATATGTTATGTTTCTGAGACATTAGTAGTTACTCCTGTGACTATATTTATTGCCGTCTGTACATTGCTCATAGGTGTCTGTGTATTTTGTGCTTCAATATTAATCAAATCATTGAATGTTTCCCATTCCTTATCCAATTCATTTCTGACTGATGATTTGTGGACAATGAGAGGGGGAATATTTAACTGTGGAGAGGTTGAAATCTGTTGCTGTGAAAGTTCTTTAGACTAGGCAGTATCTTTTATTAACCCTTCACTCTTAGAGTGTTCAGAGGTTTCTCTTCCGGACTTTGACTTAGACCTGTTTGTATCTGAACTTCTACTGAGACTGACACTAGGAGTTGGTTCCCTTACGGGTTCCAAGCGCAATTTATTCAGTGGGATAGTAGTTAACCTCCTTTCTCTATATATTTTGAATTCTTGAAACACTGCTGGAGGAAAATGTATTTGAGCCAAATGTAGAGTTTCTTTAAGTGTGCCTTTTTCTTGGAACATGTCATCAAAAAAATATTCTTCTTTAGAAAACACTCTTATCTTGACTGCGGTAGTGAAATTTTTAACAACATCATATGGATCGAATGGTCTTCTTGGAAACTTCAACAAATGTAAACATGTAATATTGTTTACTTCTTTAAATGCATGACCAACATCAAATAATGAAAAAGCCCCACAGGCCATAGGAAATTGAGGCCAGATAGCCTTCTTCTTGTCTTTCAACTCTTTAGTCAAACCTCCTTCTCCGCAGGTTTGATAAGCAATTTCTCAGGCGATGAGTTTTTCAGGAACATACAATGGTAAAACATGAGGAGAAGCAAAACTTCCAAAAACCCTAACATATGTAAACAATTCTTCTCCAAACCATCTCACAACAGGTAGAATGTCCACCTCTGCTTTAGGAGAAAACCTTGGAGCATCTTTATGATAAAATATTCTGTACAAGGGTAACATAATGCCATGGCAAATCATGTAAAAACAGGGAATGAACTCTGAATCCCACAACTCTTTGTGATAAACATGAATGGGCAGGGGATCTTGAATTGTCCATTTGCAACCCATTAACAGAAATTTAGAAACAAAACATATTGAATCCATCACATAAGCAGATAAATAAAAAGGAGGATAAATCCTCTGAGAAATAGTTCTCTTAGACCAATAATTGAAAATAGCCATGGCTAAGTTGTCAGAAAGTATCTTAGCCCAATCCACAAT